>QRFJ01001072.1:311134-348911 GCA_006176705.1 Cocos nucifera | reverse complement strand
GAAGAAGGTAGAACCGAGAAGAAGGTCGATGGCAAAGGAAAGTGTTTCCATTGCACAACGATGGCCATTGGAAGCGAACTGCCCAATTTACCTGGCCACCCTAAAGAACAAGAAGGAAGGTCCTTCTGGATGCTCGTTATTGAGTCTAACCTTAGATTCTCTGACCAGTTGGGTGCTTGACTCTGGTCTAGTGCTCATCTGTGCACTCTATGCAGGGTCTTGAGGATAGCAGGAGGCTAAGGGATGAGACATGATCCTACGCGTCGGTAATGGAGCAAGAGTTGCTGCAGTAGCCATGGGAACAATACCCTCTTCGATTACCATCTGGTTTAGACTTTTTTAAAAGACTTTATTATGTGCCTGCAGCTAGCAGGAATTTGATTTCTGTTTCATGCTTAGCACAAGAAAGGTTATGTGATCACCTTACTTTAAGGAGCATTGTAACATTCTTTAATGAAAGAAATAAAATTGCAAATGTGTTTTCTTGTTATATGGTCTTTATCAGTTGCATATTGATGTACCTGTTTTAACTATCGAGCAAAAACATGAATGCCAAACGACTATGGGATAGTCCAAACGACAGATATCTATGGCACCTGAGAATTAGGTTCATATAGCAGAAGATAGGATATAACAAATTTGGAGAAAAATGGGCTATTGAACCATTGACTTTTGAGTCATATCCACTTGTGAATCTTGTCTTCAAGGGCAAATGACTAAACTCCCTTTTGTTGGACATGGGAGAGGGCCACACATCTCCTTGCCCTAAGTACATACTGATGTGTGCGGCCCATTCGATGTGCGGCTAGAGGCAATTTTGTCTACTTCATTACCTTTACTGATGTCTGTCTAGGTATGGTAATATGTATCTTATGAGACACAAGTCTGAAGCCTTTGAAAAGTTTAAAGAATTCAGACATGAAGTAGAAAAACAAACTGGAAAAACCCATTAAGGTTCTTCGATCAGATCGAGTGAGGTGAATACCTTAGCCGAGATTCCTAGACTATCTTAAGAAAATGGCATAGTCTCTCAATGGACTCCACCAAGGAACACCTCAACTCAACGGGGCTTTCAGAACGGAAAATCGGACTCTATTGGATATGGTTCGATCCATGATGAGCTTCACAGACCTCCCAGATTTTTCTTTGGGACATTCATTATTAACTTCCAATCTATTTACTGAACAGGGTTCCCTCTAAAATCGTTCCTACCACACCGTATGAGATTAGGCACGGTAAGAAACCAAGTCTGAGTCATCTCAAAATTTGGGGTTGTCCGACTTATGTTAAAAGACAACAAGCGGACAAGTTAGAGTTTAGGTCCTTCAGAGCTCGATTCATAGGATATCCTAAAGAGTCATTTAGGATACTATTTCTTACATTCCAGAAGACCACAATGTGATTGTGAGTCGACTACCATCTTTTCTTGAAAAATAGTTTATTCAGATAGTGGCATTGGAAAAGCAGATTAAGCTTGATGAGAAAGTCTCACAAAGTGGAAAGAGCTAAGGACCAATTGGAACCAAATCAGGTTGAGCCAATAAGAACACTACCTCCTCCACCTCGTAGATCGAAGAGTTTCCGTCCCCCTGAAAGATACTTAGGTATTATTTCAGAAGGAGTTAGAGGAAATATTCCTCGTAGGTAATGGTGCTCATGGAGATGATTCCCAAAACCTACAACGAGGCGATATCAGATATCGACTCCGAGAAATGGCTTGAGGCAATGAAGTCAGAGATCGACTCGGCACTCAAACCAAGTCTGAACCTTGGTAGATCCACCAGAAAGGTTATGTAACCTATTGGGTTGTAAATGGATCTTCAAGAGAAAGATTGGTGCAGATTGGGAATGTGGAGGACATTCAAGGCTAGATTGATGGCAAAAGGTTATAGTCAACGCGAAGGCATAGACTATCAGGATACCTTCCCCGAGTAAGCTATGCTAAAATCCATCCGCACATTGCTTGCTGTTGCAGCCTATTTTGATTATGAAAATATGACAAATGACGTGAAAATGGCATTCCTAAATGGATATCTTGAGGAAGATATCGTTATTGGAAACAGCCGCTAGGTTTCACATCCAGTGTATACTGATCACAAGGTTTGCAAGTGCAAAGGTCCATATATGGACTTAAGCAAGCATCTCGGAGCTGGAAACATCGTTCAATGATGTGATCAAAAGTTTGGTTTCATCAAAAAATGAGAGAACATATGTGTTTTTCAAAAGGATCAGTGGGAGCGCTGTTGTCTCCTCGTATTGTACGTGGATGACATCCTCCTTATTGTGGAATGATATTCCCATGTGACATCAGTCAAGATGTGGTTTGTCCAAGAGAATTCTCCATGAAAGACCTAGGTGAAGCATCCTTTTTCTAGGAATTAAGGTCTAATAGGGATAGACCGAATAGGATGCAGGACTTTCACAGAAGATGTATATAGAGAAAGTACTAAAGAGGTTTAGTATGGAAAACTCTAAGAGGGGATTAATACCCTTCAGACATGGTATTCATCTTTTCCAGAAGATGTGCCTCAGCACACCTGAGAAATAGAACGCATGAGCAAGATCCCGTTATGCTTTCTGCAATAGGGAGCCTCATGTATGCCATGCTATGATACACGACCTGATATGCCCATGCTGTGAGTGTCACAAGCAGATATCAGTCAAATCCAGGTGAGAACACTGAACTTCTATGAAATGATCCTTAAGTACTTGAGAAGAACTAAGGATTGATATGTTGGTCTTTGGTAACGGAAACTCCAAGTTCAAAGATACACAGATTCGGACTTCATATCTGATATAGATGATCAAAGTCGACATCTGGAAGTCTGTTTGTGTGCAATGTGGAGCTTGTCACTGGCGTGATCCCAGCCCTGAAGAAGGAGGGATTAGATTTATGTGAGTCATGCATCTTTGGTAAACAACATAGGGTGAAGTTTGCCAAAAGTACCAAGTGCAGCAAAGGAGTGCTAGATTTAGTGTACTTAGATGTATGGGGACTAGCTTTTGTATCAGCTAGAGGTGGGGCAAAATATTTTATCACTTTCATCGATGACTTCTCAAGAAAGGTGTGGATTTATTTGATCAGAAAAAAATTAGAGGTGTTTGCTCGGTTCAAAGCCTGGAGAGCTAAAGTTGAGAAGGAGTCAGGAAGACAGGTGAAGTGTCTGAGATCGAATAATAGAGGGGAGTATACAAGCCTAGAGTTCAGGAGATACTTTGAGAAAAATTATATCAAACACCATTACACAGTGAAGATGACTCCCCAGTATTGCGAAAAGGATGAATCGGACACTGATCAAGAAGGCATGAAGTTTAAAGCTGCAGACATCACTTCCAAAATTCTTTTGGGATGATGTTTTAACTTTTTTTTATTTTCTTATCAATAGGTCCTCTCATTGCAAGCTGAATGGAGGCATTCCAGAAGAGATTTGGAGTGGGAAAAAGATGGAGTTTGGCCACCTGAAGGTCTTTGGTTGCACAGCCTATACACATATGAAGGCAATCAAGAGAAGTAAGTTGGATCCTAAATCTTAAAAGATGACATTTATAGGATATCCACAAGGAGTCAAGGGATACCTGTTGTGGAATCCTAAAGCACAAAAGGTAGTGATCAACAGGGATGCCATTTTTGATAAAAAGAGCATCTTAAAAAGACTTGAAAGTATAGCAGTAATTGAAAAAATAAAGATGAACAATAGTGGTCAGTCAAAGAATGATGGCATGCAGGTTACATTCACTTATAGAAGTGTTCCTGTTGAGGTGGAGCTAGGTAGAAAAGCTTTTTTAGATTGAAAATCAACATGGAGGGCCAACAGTTCAAATGGATGTATAGGATCAGTCACAGATTTTAGGCAGAGATGTACCAGTGGGAGTAGCTTTGCATAAACCCCAATATACTATTAGAAGGTCGGTCAGATATGGCATTGATGAGATTATCTCCTATGCACTCATCATTGCTAATGAAGATCTAGAAAATTATGCAAAGGCCATGGAGAGTGAGGATCATGATTCATGGATGCAGATCATGATTCATGGATGCAGGCCATGGACGAGATGGAATCACTGAATAAAAATCAGACATGACAGCTGGTGGATCTTCTAGAAGATGCTCAATCTATTGCTCAAAGTGGGTGTTCACAAAGAAGAAAGCACCTTTAGAACAAGGTAGAGTTAGATTCAAGGCAAGGCTTGTAGCAAAGAAATACTCACAAAGGAAAGGGATAGATTACACAGAAGTTTTTTCTCCTATAATGCGTCATACATCTATTTAGATTTTGCTGTCACTTATGGCACAGTACAACATGGAGTTGAAATAGATAGATGTGAAGATGGTCTTCCTTCATGGCATATTAGAGGAAAGAATCTATATGAAGCAGCCAGATAATTTCATAAAGATTGGACAAGAGGAAAAGGTGTATTTACTGAAGAGGTCACTGTATGGCCTAAAATAATTCTCTCATCAGTGGTATCACAGATTTGATAGCTTTATTTTGAGCCTGTGATTTGTTAGATGTGAATATGATAGTTGTGTCTACATCAAGGATGTAGATGAAAAGGATGCCCTATACCTGCTATTGTATATTGATGATATGCTCATAGCCACCAAGAGTATGAAGACTATGAAAGGGCTGAAAAGGGCATTATCTACTAAATTTGAGATAAAAGACTTGGGTCAAGCACTGAAAATCTTTGGAATGGAGATTTATAGAGATAGATGCAAAGGAGTGCTCCATTTATCACAAGAATGATATATCTAGAAAGTTCTGAAAAGATTTGGGATGGAGAAGGTCAAACCTGTAGAGACACCATTGTCGAGCCATATGTCTCTCTCCAAGTATCAAAGCCCCCAGTCAGAAGAAGAGAGAAAGTACATAGATAGAGTTCTTTATACGAATGCTGTAGGCAGTATGATGTACACTATGGTATGCTGTAGATTAGATATAGCATATGTAGTGAGCACGGTTAGTAGATACATGGCTAACCCTGAAAAGGAACACTAGAAAGCATTGAAGTGGATATTAAGGTATCTACAGGAAATAAGGGATTATGGTTTGGTATTTGATGGGCAATCGAGAGGATTTGAAGATAGAGGTTTGGATCCTCTGAAAGGGTTTGTAGATGCGAATTATGTAGGTGATCTTGATACAAGAAGGTCTACTACTAGATATCTCTTCTGCATGCATGGTGCACCAGTATCTTGGAGATCAATTCTTCAACCAATCACGGCCTTGTCTATCATAGAGATCGAGTATATTAGCATTATTGAGGTTGCAAAGGAATCACTTTGGCTTAGGAGGCTAATTATTAAGATGAAGGTGGAGCAGAGTAAGGTTAAACTATATAGTGACAGTCAAAGTGCTCTGTTGCTTGCATAGAAGCCAATTTATCATGCATGCATTAAGCATATAGACGTGAGGTACCATAGGATCAGAGAGCTGATAGTGAAAGGTGAAGTGGAACTGATGAAAGTCTATACAAAGAAGAATCGGTCTGATGCACTTACGAAGGTACTCCCCAGAGATAGTTTTTAGATGTGTGTGGCACGGATGGGTTTGCAAGAAAGAAATGAGTTCATAAGGACTTGAAAGCACCAAGTAGAGAATATGAGCTCAGAAGTGGCGCTCCCAAGTCTTGAAAACATGAGATGATAGGTCATAGGAAGATGGAAGCAAGTTGAAAGAGAAATTAGTCTGGATAGCAAAGTTCAAAAACTTAACCAACTCATCCTGAGACTAGGTTAGCTAAGTTAGGAACTAGGTTAGCTCAGTTCAAGACTAGGTCGGCTATGTCTCAGAGAAAAATTTAGATAAAAAGTAGTATTTTTGGACTATTGGCACGGTACACAACTGGATCAGCTCGGTCTCAAACTAAGCCAACCCAGTTGCAGATTAGCCAGCTCAGTTTTAGACTGAGCCGGCTCAGTTTTCACGAATATGTTTTATATACGTGGATTATTTTGGATTTGGAAAGTTTTTCTATGAGCTTGAAGCTTGACCCTTTTGTAAAGTATATATACTGAAAATGGGTCAAGATTGTATATGATGCTAAATTCATTGAAATAAAGCTCTTTTCTTCCAGAAATCTCTACTACTCTTCTTCTCTATTCTTTGAATCCATTTATCGTGCTTTTACAGTAATCTCTAAGGAGTTCTTTCTTATTGCTTGGCTAATCATCAGTGGCCACGTCGGTCCATGTGTGGAATTAATTTTTATAATAGTTAACTTCATCGCAGGGAGGATGAAGGCCTTCAATTATTTAAGACTCTGGTTATTTAAGATAGAAGGTTATCTTCATCGTAGTGAGGGTGAAGATCTTTAGTTATTTAAGATAAGAGGTTAACCTCATCGCAGTGAGGGTGAAGGCCTTCGGTTATTTAAGATAGGAGGTTAACCTCATTGCGACGAGGGTGAAGATAGAAGGTTAACCTCATCGTAGCAAGGATAAAGGCCTTCGATTATTTAAGACAGGAGGTTAACCTCATCGTAGCGAGGGTGAAGGCCTTCAATTATTTAAGACAAGAGATTAACTTCATCATTGTGAGGGTGAAGACCTCCATTTATTTAAGATAAAAGGTTAACCTCATCCTAGCAAGAATGAAGATCTTCCATTCTTAAATAGGAGATAACAGGAAGAGGCCCTCTTAATAGCCTTTTTATGCCTCGACAACATTGTTAGGAACAAGAGGAGGATCTCATCATAACAAGAAAGATAACCCACCATGTCAAGAATAGGAGGAGGATCTCATCCTAACGTGGATGAAGAACCCCACGGGGGTTGAAGACCTCTAATTCTCAAACAGGAGGTAAACTATGGATACAAAGACCTCTAGTTTTTAGATGCTTCAAATCGAGTTCAAAAACTCTTGATCATAAACAAGAGGGATAGATATACAAGCTATGGGATGGAGATTATCAATTCTGTTAATCCAAAGAATTGATTTTGATGAGTAACAAAATATTTGAGTATATGTTTGGACTAATGAATTTTTTGAGATTATGTTTCAGGATGCATTTTAGAGTATTAAATGAAACATTCCTAAAAATGCATTTGGAAGTTGATAAGGAAAAGTTGGAGGCTTTTGAGGTATAAATCATACTTAAAACAAGGTCTAAAAGAGATATCTCAAAATCAAAATTAAAGAGAAAATCAATTGGTTGAAGTAAAAATTTTCAACATAAATAAGCCTCGAGTCGATCCCTTATTCAGCTCGAGCTAAAACAACATGAAAAAGAAGACTGGCATGCGAGAGTTTCAGCTGGTATGGTCTCGAGCAGAGGTTCGAGTCAACTTGAGTTCCTCGAGTCGAGATCTTAGAAAATATAGAGAATAAAATTTTTGAGACACAGTTCGGTAAGATCTCGAGCAGAGGGATGAGTCGACTCGAGCTTCAGCTCAAGCCTCAGCTTGAGGTCCTTGAGTTGAGGTCTCAGAAAAATATAGAGAACAAATTTTCAGGATGAAGTATAGAATGGACTCAAGTAGAGGAATGAGTCGACTCGAGCTTAAGCAGAGTAACAAGTCGACTCGAGCTCCAATGGCTGGTTTCTGTAGAATGTTCAGAACTATGCAAAATTATTCCAAATAACTATTTTCAGTCTTATAATGGTCAAAAATCCTTCTTCAGCCTATCAAACATGAGGAATAAGCTATAAAACACCTGGAGGAAGTGATATGACCATTCAATCATTGGAAGAAATTAATAGTGAAGAGAGAAAGTCCATAAAGTCTTGAAAAAAGAGCATTCCACTCTCAACTCCAAGAAACATCAAATCAAGTGATTCCATTCAGTAAGAAAATAAGCTTAATCTCCTGAAAAGCCTCCATCAAGAAGATTCTACAAGTCTCATTGATTCTTTTACTTATTAAGGAGTTTTATTTTTCATTCTTGTTGTGTAATTGTTATTCTACTTGTAACTTAGCTTTAGTAGGATTTTGAAGCTAAGGAGAAGACCTATCCAAGTCTAAGAATTAGATTGTAAGCCAAGGATTGGCTTAGGTTAGGTTGTGGTTGGTGATTTGGTGTAAAACCAACTAGGTTTTGGATAGTGAGCCTTGAAAAAATATTCAGCTATAATCTTAGAGAGATTATAGTAAAATTTTCAAATGGATCTTGGAAAGTGGATGTAGATGCAAGGGGCATCGAACCACTATAAATTTTTTTGTGTTTGTGATTGCTTTGCCTCTTTCCTTCCATTGCATTTATATTTCTGCACTCCTGCATACTTAGTCACCTAGAACCAAAACACACTCCATCACTTCACTAGACTTTAAAAATACCACATAACTTGTTTAAATTTTGAAAAATCCAATCATCCTCCCTCTTGGATTGTCTTGCTGGGCAACAAATTTCAGATGACGTCGACATCAGACATGATAAGAAAGTAAAGAGACTAGCAAGCATTGAACCAAAGTGAAACATAGAAGGTAATTGAAAGTACTACTATTTTATTAAAGTTGAAGTTCATTACATGGATCATTAAGACTGATTACAAAAAACAAGAGGAGGCTAAAGTCCTACTCAGAATCGGACTTTGGACTGCCAGCCCCAGCTAATACAAGAGCGTGTTTCAAGTCGTTAACTTTTTCTTCAAGATCTCTCCTCACCGCTAAATTCTCACCAAGTAATTTGTTGGCTCTCCGGAGATCATCTTCTATTTCTCTTAGTCTTTTTTCTCAGAACTGTTGACTTGGCTTTAGCGTCCTTCACTGCACTCCATTGTAAGTTGTCTAAATCTTGAGTTGTAAGAGTTCGGCCTTAGTCTTCTCGTGAATTGCTGAAAGATCTTTCATGGTCCTCCTCAAAGTGGCGATCTCCTCTGGATCCCCTTTCAGACTGGTCTGAGCTTTATCCACCAATTGCTTCCGAAGCTAGGATATCTCAGCGTTAGCTGTGTCAAGTTTCTTTTTTAGATCATCAATCTATCCTCACTAACCAATCTGATAGGTATCATATGCTATTTTGGCATTGTGGAGTTGCTTTTTGAGATTAGAAAACTTTTCAACAAGTCTCACCCATACTCTGCCTTACTTTGGACCCAGGCTGAACCCTTCTCTAGCTGGTTGATCTTCTTTCTTGCTTCTTAAAGTTTGGCTTTTAGAGAGTAAATCTTTGCAGTCAAGTTCCAACTTTGTCATCGGCAAGTTTCCATGCCTATTCCAATTACTCGGTCAAGTGGTATTTTTTAGCAGTATAGTCCTTAAAAAATTGTTTGGAGGATTGACGGAGATGGTTAATTTTGATAGAGGCATCAGTATAACACTTTTTGAACCTTTGGAGTTCGTCCTCAGTCTTTTTTAATTTCTTCTTTGTTTGATGAATTTCTCTTCTCAAACTTTTGATATGGGCCTTCAAGGGGATACCTTGAGGCAGAGGTTCAGCTTTAATGGGAGGCTGCACTTAACACACAAAAACACCATGACAAAGAAGAATGGCGAAAGAAAAAGATTTTGCTTTCATTAATTAAAATATATGAATACATGAAAGATAAGAAGGAAAAAAGAAAAGGGATACAATAGTCAGAGGTCTCAGACCTCTATGGGAGTATCGGGGGAGCCCGGTGCAGCTTCAGTAGGTGTAGGTCCTTCAGCAGTAGTGGAGGTAGATGTGGTAGGGTTGGTGATAGTGTTTGGAAGAGCGGCTTCACCAGAAGGAGGTTTGGCTTCATCCTTGAAAGGTTCACTAGATAAAAAGCTAAGATTCAATCCTGGGAATTAACTTCTCCACAAACTCTTGACTGACAGAGGTCATATCCTTTGATGAAGGCCTCCTAAGCGAAGGCCATCTTGATTTTCCTTAACTCCTCTAAAGATTTGAAGGAGGAAATGGCCTCTTCTGCGACCCACTTCTTCTCTTCAATGGAGTTTGTCTCGACCTCCTTCCTCCTCCTTTCTTCCAAGGTCAGGGCTGCCCTCAAGTCGGCAAATGTCCACTCCTCTCTTTGGAGCGCCTCTTCTAGATGCCCAACCTCGACTGAGAGATGACTCACCTTAGCCTTGTATCCTTGGGCCTTCTCCACAGCTTTCGAGGCCTCGACCTTCTCGGTATTGATTGTCTCGATGTTGGTGATCAATTGGTAGCCAACCTGCAAGTAACGAAATTAGTTATGCTATTGAAGAACTCTAACCGAACTTGAGAAATGAAGAAAGAAATCACTACCTCAAGGTATGCCCCAAGGGAGTCCTTGACCCACTGGTCAAGGTCGGTATGAGTAATCTTTTTGACGATGTGTGGAAGGACACATGCATCAATCAGGGCTTTAATGATCCTCTAGTCATCGAAGGAAGCATTGTCTCAATCGATGCTGTTGTTGCTAGCTTCCCCCGAATTTTGTTGAAGTTGAGCCCTTCTAGCGATCATCTTTTTCTTCCTCCTCCCTATTTCCTCTTCAGAGGGAGGAGTGAAGCAGGGACCTTGATAGATGGGCGGGGACTCCTCCTCCTGGAGTGGTGGAGCTTGACTCCCCAACTTTCATCCATTTGGATGGCTCTTCAGAGGTCTTCCTTCCAATTTTTAGCCTGAAGCCCCCTCAACCGCATCTCCATTTCTTCAGGAGTCATTTCTACAATAACAATGAGGTTAGGTTAGAAGAAAAATAAGAAGAACTTAAGAAGTTGAACTTGAATACCTTTGGGATTAAGTGGGTTTAAGCCAAGATTGAATAGAGTCTAGTTGTTAACAAGTTCAGACAATAAAGGAATCTTATAATCCTTCAACTTATTGATAGAATCAAGATCCGACCTCTTTAACCTAGGAGCTCGGTGGACTGAATCTCTTAAATATCCCCAGGAGGAAAGTCCTAGTTCTAAGGTCGGACAGGAGATGAAGAAAAACTTTTTCTTCTAGTTGTGAATGGAAGGGCCATCTTTAGTATTCCTTTCTTGCCAAACTGAGGAGAGAGATACTACCAATCTTTGGCGATGGGATGGCATTTGAAGATAAAATAGTTGCAGAATAAAAAGATGGTAGGATATACTTCGGCTGAGATACAAAGAGAGTGGAATGGGTTAAAAGCACAGAATGTATTTGCCTAAAGGAATTCAGCACTATGGAAGCTAAGAAAATGTTCAAAAAATAGAACAGTGCTACTATAAAGGAGAGAAGTGGAAATCTTAATCCAGCACGAAAGGCCTCTAAATACAAGTAGAAGCGATCAGGGAGAGGGGCATAAGCTCGACTGCTCGGTTCGGAAAGCTCTAGTTCATATTCAGAAGAAATTCTATATTGGATCCTTATGAAGGAAAGGTCATAAGATCAGATATGATCAGATCGATATGATCAGATTAGATCTGTAGAAAAAAATTTTAAATTTTTTCTATGAATATTGATTAGATCTGAGAGTTTCTAAATATGATCTTTATGATTTGATATTGTAAACAAAAATAAATTAAAAATAGGAATAAAACTTGCACCTAATTTGGGTAAACTAGTTATCCTATCAATGATCTACCATCACCTGGGATTTTGGATCTAGCCACGCATGCACCTGGCCTCTACTAGTCTCTAGCCATGCATGCGCCTAGCTTCTACCAGAGTCTACTTAGGCTAGTTCTAAAAGTCTTCTCCTTCTGAATCTAATCTCTAAAGATCATATCTAGATTTGATCTGTAGGACCTTCAAAATGACTATTGAAGGCAGCATGCTCGTCTCATGAACACCATCACGTTCAACCTAATATTTGCGCCAATATCCTTCGATCCTCCTTGCTATTTGTGCCCAACTTTTGGTCATGGAGAAGAGGGAGAGGAGGATGAGAGGGCATGGAATAGAGGATGGGGCAGCAACCTTGCAGCATGGTAATTGGATCACATACAAACCCTAGGCGCAGGAGGGGTTAAAATAGACTTTCCTACACCATGTAGTGCCACACAGCATCAACCAATCATATTGGTTGATTTAATCAGATCTAAATACGATTGGCCATGCGATGTTACCTGATCCAATCAGATTAGAGATCTCTAAAATCCTTCATAAGTGGCGCCAAGTTTGGATGAGCACAACTGTTTGGCGCTTAGGTATTTGATCCAATCAAGAAACCCTAGAGTCCCATCCTTATGGGACTCCTCCCTCTTTTTCCCCATATGCACATGCCAACATGGGGCATGTGCATATATTTTGTGCATGAAAACCATTGGGGCATGTGCCCGTAGAAAGTCTCTAGAGGGCACACACCCCTACCCTTTCTTTCTTGCATCCGGATCAACCTTTGACCTAATGTTCGAAAAGGTATGGGAAATGGTAGGTCTTGTCCTGGTTCCATTCGATGGATTAGGATAAGGCTAGATTAGGTTAGTACAATCCTATTTTGATCTGGACAAGCTTCAGTTAGATCAGGATAAAGCCATATAGGATTCTTAGACGAGCCTAAACTAATTTGGCTCAGTCAAGACAAACCTAAATGATTATAGAAAGAGAATGTTAGGCTTAATCATGTACTAGCATGATTTTCTTAAACTTAATTGAATCTAATCCAAATCAATCAAACTGGGTTAGCTCAATTGATGACATCTAGACCCAAACTCTTATTTATGTGATCCATTTAGGTTTAGTTTCATATAGTAATGAGACATGTCGCGATCTATATTATCGACATCATCAAAATATCTTTCAATGGATCAGAACTTTTTCAATTCACATAATTAGAATGATCGATCATCAAGATCATTCTAATTGCTCCCAAAATCTATCAATGACACCTAATGGTATATGATGGCAACCCATCAGAACTAAATGTGAATCTCTCGATGCAGCTATCTGTGTGATTAGGTTCTTCTATCATAAGTTTTGATAGGATTAGGGTTAAGGTGAACTCATCAAACCCAACATCCGTCGTATGAACTAATCATTCGATTCGAGTCCGATATAAAATTCTAATAGAAACTTTGATGCGGGATAGTCTAAAAAAAGAAAAAGACCAAGCTTTCTTTTGTTCGTCAACAATAAATCACGTCCAACCGTGGTACATTATTTTTAGGATAGATAATATACTATACTCTGCTCAGAAGGTATGACTGATTGACATGGGATCAAAGCACGATCAATCTAAATGATGTTGATGAATGCCATTTTATAGATCAGTAAACAACAAGCAATAATAAAGTAAATAGATAGATAGTAGAAATTAAACATGCTCATGAATAATTATAAAAAAAAATATAAATGGAATGAAGGATAGCAAGAAATTAAGCCCGCAAGAAAATCTAAAAAAAAATAAGAAGAATTCGGATCATGATAGTTAAGAAACTATCCTGATTAGGACTCTTAGTCTTTTAACCAAGTAGATCTATCGATAAAGAAACTATCCTGATTAGGTCTTTACCAACATCAGATCTAAAAAGAAATAAGTAAAAATTAAAGATCAGTTAAGAAGAAACGAAGATCCTTGTCAACATTTGATCTGTAGAATAATAGATCACTTTTTCTCTCTCTACATGATAGATGAAAATCTTGAAGGAGAGAGAAAGAGTGATCTATTATTCTATAGATCAAACGTTGACAAGGACCTTCGTTCCTTCTCAATCGATCTTTGATTTTTACTAATTTTTTTAAGATTCGATGTTGGTAAAGACCCAGTGCTTTATCGATAGATCTGCTTGGTTAAAATATTAAAATCCCTAATCAAGATAGTTTCTTAACTACCATGATCCCGATTCTTCTTATCTTTTTTTGAATTTTCTTGTGGACTTAATTTCTTACTATTCTTTATTCTATTTATATATTTTTTTTATAATTACTCATGAGAATATTTAATTTTTGCTATCTATCTATTTACTTTATTATTGCTAATTATTTATTGATCTCTAAAATGATATTCATCAGCATCATTTAGATTGATCGTGCTTTGGTCTCATGTCAATCAGTCATGCCTCCTTAGCAGAGTATAAGTAACTATACTATCTGTCCTAGAAGTAATGTACCATGGTCGGACATGATTTATTGTTGACGAATGGAAGGAAGTTTGGTCTCTTTTTTTTCCTGATTCTTCTTATCTTTTTTTGAATTTTCTTGTGGACTTAATTTCTTACTATTCTTTATTCTATTTATATATTTTTTTTATAATTATTCATAAGAATATTTAATTTTTGCTATCTGTCTATTTACTTTATTATTGCTAGTTGTTTATTGATCTCTAAAATGATATTCATCAGCATTATTTAGATTGATCGTGCTTTGGTCTCATGTCAATCAGTCATGCCTCCTGAGCAGAGTATAAGTAACTATACTATCTGTCCTAGAAGTAATGTACCATGGTCGGACATGATTTATTGTTGACGAATGGAAGGAAGTTTGGTCTCTTTTTTTTAGATCATCCCACATCAATTTGGTATAAGAGTTGGATTGGTTAGTGCTTTAGTTTAAATTTTATAATTTAAAATTTTTGCAAGTTAAATTTTTATATTTAAAATTTTGTAATTTACTTTTCAGCATTTTCTTTCTTTCTTACTGCATCTTATTCCTGCATCCTAGACTTGCATGACCACTAGATCAGGTACCTAGTACCAACGTCCTACTTTTTCATCCAGTACCACTATGGATCCCAATATAGCAGCCATCACTAATATCCTGATTGAGAAGTTTAATGACATGAAAGATTTTATAAAAACCATGAGTGAAAGAATAACAGTACTAGAAGAAGTTAGGCAAAGATAATCTGAACCTAAGTCTCTCCAACTACCTATAGGACAGAGAAGAAGGAACCTTAACCTAGATCGACCTATAGCAGCACGCCCCCACCATAACCAGTTCAACCAGGATGAGCATGTCCTTAGGAATGTGAAGATCAAAGTCCCAAGTTTTCATGGTTGTCTAGATTTGAGTGAATACCTAGATTGAAAATTGAGCATGGATCACTATTTTGGATGGTATGAAATGTCTGAAGCAAGGAGAGTTAGGTTTGCTAGGATGAAGTTGGTTAGATAAGCCCAACTTTATTGGAAAAGTGTTGAATGTCTTCTCAACCAGAGAAGACAAGATTCAATAGAAATCTGAGATGAAATGAAGAAAAAGCTAAGAAAAAAATACCTTTCCACCTCCTACCAACAGAGACTTTTAGATCAGTGGCAGAGACTTACTCAAGAAAATAGATCAATCATAGAGTACATCACGAGATTTGATGAGTATGTTATGAAATGTGGAGTAACCAAAGATAGGATTGTTATCTTATCTAGATTTAGAGCTGGATTACGAGAGGATATCCAGCGTGAGCTCTTTTTATGAGAGGTAACCACGTTAGAACAAGCTTATCAACTTACCCTAGACTTTGAGAGATTTTCTAGGTATTCGACCATCCATCATCTTGAACCTAGCCGAGTAACCCCTTCTAGATCGAGATCCAATACTAACCAGGCTCCTAGTAATGGACCTCCACCTACAAATCCTATTATGAGAAAAGAAGATAAAGAAAAAGGAGTTGTAGGAGAGTTATCTAAGAAAAATAGTTCTTGATCCCACTGCTTCAAGTGCCATGGTTACGATCATTTTGTTGCACAATGCTCTAATCGATCTTTATTTATGAAAGAATTAGAAGAGAAAACTCTAGAAAATATTAAGGAGAAAGTTTATGAAGCTAATCCAGACTTAGTCAAGCAGTTTGAGAGTACTAAGGACATCCTAAGTTTTGTTGCACCGAAGTTAGACCTTAGGCTTAGAGTCGTTAGGTATGTTCTAACACAGACAAAGGAGAGTGAAGACTAGCGTAGGACCTCTATTTTTCATATCTTCATAAAATTTAGTGATAAAATTTATAAAGTGATCATTGATAGCGGTAGCTGTATCAATGCCATCTCTACCAACATGGTTAAGCGATAAAGATTAGCTCATGTAGATCATCCCAGTCCATACCGTATGTCTTGGATAGATTTTTCTTCTATTTTCATCAAACTTAGATGCTGTGTTTTCATCCAGCTCCATTCTTATCAGAATCATATTTGGTGTGATGTCTTACCCATGAAAGTCGAAAGTATCATATTAGGTCGACCTTGGCTGTTTGACAATGATGTTACGATTTATGACCGAACCAACTCCTATAGTTTCACTCATAAGAATAAGAAGATCACGATCAATCCTTCCCCACCTAAGACTACCAATAGAAAGATAGGCAATGGATCAAAAAAAACATCAAAAAAAAAATCCTCCATCTAATAGATGCTAAGGAATTAGAGATGATCGTGAGTAAAGGATCATCAGTTTGGATGATTGCTGTGAGAGAAGTTCGTGAGGATTCTAAGATAGATCATCCCAAGGAAGTAGTCAGTATTCTTAGTAAATTTTATGATGTCTTTCCTGCGGATCTCTCAGATCACTTACCACCCATGAGAAATATTCATCATGCCATTGATTTGGTACTTGGATCTATCCTATTCAATTTGCCCCATCATAGGTTGAATCCCACTGAGCATGCTGAGCTACAAAGGTAAGTTGGAGAGCTGATGAAAAAAGAATTCGTGAGAGAGAATTTAAGTCCTTGTGCAGTTCCTGCACTATTGACTCCAAAGAAGAATGGAACATGGAGGATATGCATAGATAGTCGTGCCATTAACAAGATCACCATTAAGTATTATTTTTTCATCCCTAGGTTAGATGACATGCTAGATATGATGGCTGAAGCCACTATTTTTTCTAAAATTGATCTCAAGAGTGGTTACCATCAAGTAAGGATGAGACCGAAAGATGAGTGGAAAACTACTTTTAAGATGAAAGATAGTTTATATGAATGGATGGTGATGCCATTTGGGTTATCTAATGCCTCTAGTACTTTCATGAGATTAATGACCCAAGTACTATGACTGTTTATAGGAGTGTTTGTAGTTGTATACTTTGATGACATTTTGATCTAAAGTCGAACTAGGAAGGACCATCTAGATCATCTCCAAAAAGTCTGCCAAGTCTTTAGAATAGAAAGTCTTATGCTAATCCTAAGAAACGTGCTTTCATGATGGACCATGTCAACTTCTTAGGTTTTATTGTTATCTTCGATGGTGTGTCTGCCGATCTTGAAAAGATCAAAGCAATAGTTGAGTGGTCGGTATCCAAAAGTGTGCATGATGTGCGAAGTTTTCATAGATTAGCAATCTTTTATCATAGGTTCATAAAAGGATTTAGCACCATAGCCACTCTCATCACTGACTGTATTAGAAAGAGAGATTTTGAATGGACTAAGGCAGTCAATAGAGCCTTCCTAAATATTAAGGACAAAATGATCCACGCCCTAGTCCTACGTTTATCTGATTTTTTCAAGATTTTTGAAGTAGCATGCGATGCGTCAGGAGTTGAGACTGGTGGTATCCTTAGTCAAGAAGGTCATCCGATAGCATATTTTAGCAAGAAACTTAATAATTTTAAACTAAAGTATTCTACCTTTGATAAGAACTTTTATGCGATAGTCCAAGCCCTAAGATACTGGAGATATTACCTACTATCGCTAGAATTTATTTTATACTCAGATTATGAAGTTCTTCGATTCCTGAATTCTCAAAAGAAATTGAATCATAGACATGGTAGGTGGGTCGAGTTTTTGCAAGCCTATACTTTTATTTTGAAACACCATGCGGGTGTAGAGAATTATGCTGCTGATGTCCTGAGTCGTCATTATACTTTATCATCCACCATTAGTATAGAGGTTATTGGTTTTGATAAGATTAAAGAAGATTATGAGGAGTGTCCAGATTTTGGCAGCATACTTATCATTTTACGAAAAGGACCATCTAGAGAATACAGTGAATATACCCTTCAGGATGGTTACTTGTTTAGAGAAGCTAGGCCGTGTGTTCCTCATACATCTTTAAGAGATTTTCTAGTTTGGGAACTACATGCTGGAGGATTAGCTGGACACTTTGGTAGGAATAAAATCATAGAGTTGGTAGAAGTTCAGTTCTTTTGGCCAAGCCTGAAAAGAGATGTTGCTTGAATTGTTGCCTAGTGTAGAATGTGTGCTATGGCCAAGCAAAGAAAATAGAACACAGGCCTATACACACGCTTAGTTATACTAGACTGTCCTTGGCAAGACGTTAGCATGGATTTTGTTTTAGGCTTACCTAAGATAGTTAGGAAGCATGATTCAGTTCTAGTGGTTATAGATAGGTTTCAAAAAATGGCCCATTTTTTGTCCTGTTGCCAAATATTGGATACTTTGAAAGTTGCAAGAATATATTTTGATGAGATTGTTAAATTGCATTGATTACCCAAAACTATTATGTCTGATAGGAATGTTTGATTCATGAGCTACTTTTGGAAAATCCTATGGCACCTTCTAGGCACAAAATTAAAATTTTCTTTTATCTTTCATTCACAAATAGATAATCAGACTGAAGTGGTCAATAGGAGTATTAGAAATTTATTATGTTGCTTGATTGGAGAACATATGGATAACTGGGATCTTTTATTGTCCTGAGTTGAATTTGCATATAATAGCTTTATTAATAGGTCCATTGGCATGAGTCCTTTTGAAGTAGTTCATAAATATCAACCTAGAAAACCAATAGACCTTATCCCACTATCCATGCATGCTAGAATTTTCAAATCTACAGAGTCATTTGTACAGCATGTCAAGAGTTTACATAAAGAGATTAGTAAAAAAATTAGTATTAGTAATAAAGTTTATAAATAGAATGCAGATTCTCATCAATATGCCCAAGAGTTTGCGGAAGGAGACTATGTGATAGTTTGAATGAGGCCTGAACGATTTTCATCAAAAACCGTCAAGAAGTTACATGCTCGAGGAGCAGGTCCATTTAAGATTTTAAAGAAGATCGGACCAAATGCGTATGTTGTGGACTTACCTTCTGATTTTGGGATTAGCTCTACCTTTAATGTTGCAGATCTCATTGCCTATAAAGAGCCAACTTGGATACCTAGTGAGCCATTTGAGCCTGAACCAACCTTTCAAAGAGCCTATTCCTAAGTGTCCACCAGCCAAAATGTCAAAGCATGATCAGATTAAGAGAATTTTGGATAAGCAGATCATCTCCATTCGGAGTCGAGGCTATTAGCGGTACTTAGTTAGATGGCGAGGTCGATCGAAATTTGAGGATACCTGAATCACTCGAGAAAAGCTGCAGTGTATTGATCCCGATTTGTTTGAGCGTCATCAGAGCAGAATCGACCCCCACTCGATAGGATCGAGTTCTCTCCACCCTGAAAGAATTGGAGCGGACATCAGAGCCACCAAAAGTTGGCAATATAATTTAGATTTAATTTAGATTGAAGAAGTCATATCAGAATAACTCTACTTCAGTTATTTTGTTCTAGTCCTTTTGATTTAATCAATTAATTCTTTTGATGCATTTAGTTTTGGATCCATAGGATCATACTTGGGTTTATTTTGGATTGAGCCTTATTTGGAAAGAGACTATCATAAAGAAGCAAGCCTGATCCACGTCATCTTTGGAGCCACCACTCTCCACATGCCTAGGGAGGAAATACACATGCCAGCATGTGCCATGCCTAAGGATCCTCATGCCAAGTTATGCCAGGCATCAAGCACCCATATGGAGTTTCTTTTTTTCTTAGGATTCCTTAAGAGTTCTTGATTTCTTACTTATTTTATTTAAAGGCTGATTTCTTTTCTATGGTTCCATAAAAGATAGATATGATATATTATTGTATTTGAAAACCATACATAATGTTTTACTTTTTTGTTGGGAGGGTTGATTTTTTTCTTGTAAAGGGGATAGGATTTCTAAAGAAATAGGACCCCTAGGGTTCTATATAAATCCATGTATCTTTCATGAATGTGACAATGAATGAATGAATCACTTTACAATTCCCACAAACACTTATGTTGGTTGCTCCGAGAGGAAAAGGGTGTGAGATCCAAAATCATCCCACGAGGGGAGGGTGTGAGGCCCATCTTTTTCTATTCTTTAATCTACATTTTCTTGAGATTTAGTGCTCCTACAATCCTAATTCATCTTCACCATCTACCTACACAAGCCTACTCCACCAAAAGAAAATCTATCTCCTCCAAGATTTTCATCTATCATGCAGAGAGAAAGAGTAATCTATTATTCTATAGATCAAATGTTGATAAGAACCTTCGTTCCTTCTCAACTGGTCTTTGATTTTTATTTTTTTTATTTTTAGATCCGATGTTGGTAAAGATCCAGTTCTTTATTGATAGATCTGCTTGGTTAAAAGATTAAGAGCCCTAATCAGGATAGTTTCTTAACTATCACAATCCGAATTCTTCTTATTTTTTTTTGAATTTTCTTGTGGACTTAATTTCTTACTATCCTTCATTTCATTTATATTTTTTTTATAATTATTCATGAGCATGTTAATTTCTGCTAGCTATCTATTTACTTTATTATTGCTAGTTATTTACTGATCTCTAAAATGATATTCATCAGCATCATTTAGATTGATCGTGCTTTGGTCTCGTGTCAATCAGTCATGCCTCCTAAGCAGAGTATAGGCAACTATACTGTCTATCCTGAAAATAATGTGCCACGGTCGGACGTGATTTATTATTGACGAATGGAAGGAAGCTTGGTCTATTTTTTTTTAGACTGTCCCGCATCAAACTCTTTCTATCATCTTCACACTGTTATGGCCATGGGCTTATGAATTTGATCTCATGATCATCATAGGGCTACTCCTCATCTACTGAGGTAGATAGATCTCCTATTGGTGCAATCCAATTTCTATAATGAATATGCTATAGCAACATATACCTCAGAATTCTGAATGGCTAGGAGATCGAGTTATGGTATAGTCAAACTATAATACACTCAAGGTGAACTATCAACGCACCTCAGGTCAAAAAACCAGACATACCTACTGCAGCATCGAGCTAGTCATCGACGAGAAGATAGACTTTCTTATGACTACTTGAGGTGGTCATGCTCAGTATCCTCATTCTTTAACAAACATCTGTACTCTCACTCTGATGTCTCCACACCATAGACTCAAGACTCATCTATCCTAAGAAAGCGATCGTACACCAACTTTTTGGATCGATCTCTATCCTCGTGATGATCCTACGGTCAGGAGCAGTTTATAAGTTAATCATGAAAATATATGTCTTAAATTTTTAACTCTTGAAAATATGTATTAGCATTCCACTAATTCAAAGGATGTATCACAGACACTATGTACACAATGTGATAGAATAAAAATAATCCTTCATTAATTTTTAAGTCAAAATTATAAAATTATCTTTAGAAGTGTATTATAAGTGTCAGTCAATCTGGCTTCTAGGACACAAATCTAATAGGAATGGTCTCATGGATGAAGGTCAGCTGAGGTGCACCAATGGATTTGACAGTTTTTTTAAGGCTAGGATCTAGCAAGTTCAGGTGGGCCGGACTCTTAGAACCAGAGGACCAAGATATTTTAAAAGACATTTAGATTAAAGTTGACTCAAAAAATTCCTAAAAAATTAGAAGAAAAAGGCTACGAAACTTCTAAAAGAACCCAGAAAGAACCAATAAACTCTTATAAAGAAACCGAGAGGACAAAGGCAGAAGATGAGCAAAGAAGTGCAAATAAAGGATTAGGGCACTAACCTAAAATGGCTGGAGGAGGCAGAAATATGGTCGAAGAATCAGAAGATGAACGAAAATAGAATGACCACAGGGAAGGCGGAGCGAAGTACTTGGGCTTGAGGAAGATAAAGAACATAGAAGGAAGAAAGAACCAGACGGAGATAGGAAATCAAAAGAGGAGTTTAAATAGTCAAATAAAAATAGGAGAAGTTATGATTGTCGATCCTCTCCAGCCACCCTCGATCTGCCGCGTGTCCTAATCATTATGCCTACCACTAACATCTAATGGAGCAGTTATTACACCATACTTGAAGCTCCGTGCCGAATGAATTTTCGAGGGAATATGTCTTTTTAGGTCAATCAATATTAAGGAAGCTTCGGCGCCAACCCATAAGAAGCCAAAATTTTTCATCTTCCAAGAGCAGAAAATCACCAAAGGACTTTAGCAGTCATAGTTTTATACTTCCTTCATTCGAGCTTTGAACTCGAGAGTAGGGGGGCAAGTATTGGAGGTAAAAATAGATCTCGTCGAAGTCCAATGGATTGTCTGACCTTGATATAACGATGTTTGGAGCAGTGATGTCTAGGTCCGAACTTTAGCTAAGCAGCTATCTTATATCAGCCAAGTTTCGAACGGCCGACCTCCAGTCTATGAAAATCTGACGATCTTCTCAGTGACGACCTCTATCTACAGGACTTATCAAAAGCATGCTAAAATTCGACCGGACAACCTTGAACAGTAAAAAGAATCGCCCTTTTACTAATTCTGCTTCTTGGCCTAGGATGAATAGTAGGATTTTAAGTACCAAAGCCCAACTCGTCCGATCTTGCTTGGCAATAGATCTTGAGGGTAGCTGAATTACTTTACTGCAAACATCAAACTCCTTCTCGAACGAACTTCTTTCCAGTCAAGCTTCGCTTAGATGGGATTTTATCCAACCAAATTCTTTCGCAACAGAGTATATCTCATTAACCTTACACCAAGAACCCTGTCCAGCCGAACTCCTCTCTGATTGAACTCCATTCCAACTGAATTTCTTTACTCAACTCCAATTCGATCCGATTTCGAAATAAGCGACAGCCCTCCTGCAGATAATGAGCTTCAGTACCCTGCTAGGTTAGCCTTAAGTATTGGCCGAACTCCTTTGAATAGCTAGGACAACGTCACCAAGAAGCTCTGAATCTTAGCACTCATCTGTCCCACCTTCCTGACAATCTCGAATTTCTGCTTTTTCAGCCGAGCTCCTCCAAGCCATCAAAGACAGCACTAGCAGAATTCAACCAACTGCGAGTCCGCCCTCCGCTATTCAATAGTTTGATCTCCAAGCTCGGCCCACCCAACTTCAAGTCCTCCATGCCAGCATAAATCACTCCAACCATCATCTGAACTCCATCAAATAAAATTCAACCACCTACAAGTCACGATAAATGATAGTCCACTCTCCATAACAAACTTCACGTGGTCTAAATGGCCCACTGGCAGATGGTTATGACTGTCACGATCAATCTATTACATGCTTCATCTATATAAGAAATCTTATAGATATGCTTCTTCTCTCTAAGCTCTCATCTTCGCTTACATTCTCCTGAGTACTTCATTCTTGTTGGTCAGAAAGTTAACTTAATCATCGAAGAGTCCTGCCGGAGCTATCCATATCTAGTTTAGATTTCTTTTTGCAAGTTTCATTGGCGGTCTTGTCTTCACCAACCCCAGCGAACTCCGATATTAGCATCATTTTCTACATTAATAATTTTTATTAAAAAATAAAAATAAATTACCTGGAAGGAAAAGTTTGAATAAGCGAGCCCCATAGCTTTTGTGTTATGGAGTCTAATTTATAATGAAGTAGGTGGGTAGGGCTTCATTAGTTGAGCTTTAGCTTTTTGCATCCGCATAGTAGCCTTTCTTTTTTCCAAAAAAAAAAAAAGTTATGCATTTACCTCTTATCGTTAAAAAAAGAATATTTTCTTTTTTGAATTTAATAAATTTCTTTTTTTAGTCTATCGTGGTTTTAATATGTTTGCTGTTTGTTCTTCATTTTGGAGATGTTATCAGTTGTCTCTTTATTCTTTCATTTTAAGATTGTGACTTGGTTGCATTTTTTTAGGTCATTAATGGACTTCCTTCTGAATAACTCATTATAAGTTCAACTGATTATAGACCTTTGTTGTCCAAAATTTTAACATTTGTTGGAAATTTGGTATGATTTTAATACTAATGCTTCATCTAGACATGGTGCTATTTATGAAATTTGGGACAAATGGTTAATTTGGCATCAACAGTGAATAGGTAGCAGTATAAGGTCGATTCTTAATGTAGGCTGGCTGCAACTTGGAAGTTTCCTCTAGCTATGATTCCCCTTAGCGTCCATCATTGCAACATTAACATTTATCATTGGTTATTGCAAATTTTTGTCTTCCAATTTTCTATTTTTGATCCCTTGTTGAAGGTCATGAGATTTTTTTTTTTGTTGTATACAATCCTCATGTAGACATAAGAATGTAGAAGCTAAATTGTCTAGGAGTGGAAGTATTGCAGTCTATAACAAAACTGAGTGATCTGCAGTGTAGGAAACCATCCATTCAGCTGTAGAGTTTGCCCCTATAAGTGTGTCGCTTCAAAGGAGATCAAGGTAGCAGCAATTCTTTAAATATCCATAAAGAGGGGATGAGTCTTGTCAATATAGGAGTCTGGTCTATCTATCCAGTTCATTATAGTTTTGGAGTCTCCCTCTAATATGATATAGGCAGTCCCTAAATGGAGATGACATAGGTGAGTCCTTCCCTTGCTCCTCTGAACTCTGCTAGTGGCACGGTAGCATCATAGAGGTGAGTTCCACCCGCTGCTACCAGAGTAGAGAAAGCTACAAATGTTATTAATGTTTTTTTTTTTTTTTAAATAATATTCTTTAATTTAGATTATATTATTAAGTTTTGTGTGTGGTAGAATGTTCCTTCTATCTTATCGTAATTGATGTTAGATGTTTATAATAATCACATTTGTCAAGCAATTTATGAACATAAAGAAAGGAGTTTGTACTGCATGTGCAATATAGAAAATAAATTTATTCTAGATAATATATATATTAAACAAATGTCACTTTCTAAATGTGAAAGTAAAATAAATAAAAATGGTGATTGACATAGGTGTTTTAGTTTTTCCTTCCCGCAGGACCTTACCAACAAGATTTTATTTAAATAATGCTGTTGAAGGTAGGTGTTTTCCTGGTATTTTATTTTTAAACAAATAATCTATGACCATGATTGTAATATCAAATGGTCAATCTAATTTTTTTCTTTGATCTAATTCTTATGACCTTGCAAAATTTTCTCCATTGAAACTCTACCTTAGGGACTCCTTGCAAGATAAGGTCATATATGGCGTGGATCCTCAACGGCCATATACTCCTTTTGTTAATAATAATTCTGAGATGTTCGTTTTACTTAAGGCTGCCTACGCATGCAGAGATGGGATGTACTCAATGATTTCTTCAAAAAGCCTGGTACTTTGATTATTTGACATCCTATAAATGTAGTTTACCTAAGGTAATACATGTCCATCGTACATCACCTGATCAACTAAATGTAGTCTACCTAGAATCTGATGGAGTAAATTGCTTAACAAATTCTTATGGTCTTATGACACCATCTTGTGTCCCATTCAGATAGGTGTCCATGATGTTGACTCTATGCCAGATCTCTATTATTTGACCATATCTCTATATGTTTTGATGCTTAAAAGGTGGACGTTATAGTGGTGCATATCTGAATTTTTTTTCTTTTAGCGTGGGTATATCTTTCCTGAATTTGCATTTGAAATGCTGGTTCCGCTATAATTTCCTTCTGGATACACCTTTTCAATAAATTTCATTAAATGATTCCTACAGCTTATGGGGTGGATATTGGAATTTTATTGGCTATATATATGCAAGACAGGAGATGATATATATATACGAGTAGATGATGCGGAGATATGAGACACAGATATGGAGATGAATCAAAGACATGATGTACAGTAGGAGGTGACGAGGCAGTCCCATCAGACAGAGACAGCATCATTGAGGACTCAGATTGATCAGATTACATCTTTGTAATATGGTCTTGCCCCACATCAGGTAATTAGCTAAATATAATTTTTGAACTTTATATTATTTTCACATGTATTTTTATGTATATATTTTATATATATCTTTTATATTTTTTTTATTACATATTCATTCATCTTAGATAATGTATAGCTGTAAATTCGGTGGCTGACGCCTTTATGGGAGTAATCTGATTTAGGGATTGAAATAGTGGATGTATATTTACTTGGCCCAGATTTTCTGGTTTGCTAGTTATTTTGGATATATATCAGGAATAAGTTGTTATTGTTGTCTTTGTAATTATTGAAGCTTTATCATTGTTAATATATCTTATTAGGTGTGTATATTTGGACGTGATGAATTATGAAGGTCAATAATTTATGAAAAGCTTAGCTAGATCTAATGATTTGTCTTTTTTCTTTTGATATTTCTTGTTTCTTATGGAAATGTGTTTAATCATTGAAGTGTGTTATGTTGGTCTGTTCACAACAAAGTAGAAAATAAATTCTGTTTTTCCTCTTTGGATTCTTGAGTTTATGTTCTTTTGTTGCAAGAATGAGCTTTCCTGCTTCTAATTTTCCTTTATTAATAGATATTGCTGTATGATGCTGGGTTTTGTCTTTCTTTATCTACCAATTGTTAAATTTTTGTTCTCAATTCAAAGTAAGAGGGAATTGCTATCATTTAAATACATATCTGCTTTTGGTGGCAACTGTCGCTCAAAAACATATCTTTAATATATTTTGCATTGTGGATTGTGAGAATCGATCCCTTTAGATCTAATTCAGGTAGAAGTCGGCATTCCTTGCCGACTTCACCAGAACAAAAAAAAAAAAAAATAGAGAGAAGAACAAAGAAGACTCTTGTGAGGAGTCTTTTTCTTCTTTTCGATCAACTCCTAAATGAAGTTGGAATCCACCTCGGGGAGGAGTGAAATTCCTTCCATCTGGCTCTATATTAAGGGTCAAAGCTTTCTCCCTCTCCCCCATCAAAAAAAAAAAAAATCCTAAACCCCTCCCCTCACGAAAAAATCCTAAATCCCTCCTTAATACTCTCACGAAGAATCCTAGATCCTTTCTTAGAAGCCCTATAGCCTCAATTCAAAACTCTAACTAACCTGTGGCATGGGATTTCAGGCGGAAGAAAGTGGATTTTCGCCACCGATTGTCACTGCTGCCATCATCACCGGTAATTTCTTTTCATTTCCCTTCGTTTTAATTCCGGCCAAGCATAGTTTTTTCTTTCTCGGTGGGATCCTCGACTGACCGCACCTTCGGTCTTCGTCGCACCACTTCCCCCACCGACCCTTTCCTTCTTCGGCTGCTCGGCTACTTGGTGATGCCTAAGAAGAAGACCATGGATCCTGTCTTGAGAGAAAATAGAGGAAAGAGAGAAATCAGTGAAGAAAAGAAAGAAAGAAAAAAGAACGGAGAGAAAAAGAAAGGAAGAGAGAGAGAAGGTAATTTAATTGACTTGGGTTCAGTTAAATAATTTAGACCCAATTTAATTAAATCTAGATCAAAAGCGTATCATATGGATCCAATTCAAAAATTGATTTAAACTAGATCCAGGTTAGATTTAACGATTTTTTAGTTATTTTAATTTAAAATTAAAAATTAATTAAAAATTATTTAATATATTAGAGCTTTCGATGTTGAAAGAGCATCAGATCTAAAGATCAGTTTGAGAAAATCATCTGATCAACAAGTAAGTTTTCTCTTATCTCTGAATTTATTTATATATATATTTATATATTTTAAAATTAAATTTTATATATTAAATATTTAAAATTATTAAAGTTTAAAATTAGATAAATTACTTATGAAAAATAATTTAGAAATCGGATCAAGTATGATATTGTAATTGCATGATATAGTTTTAGAAAATAAATAATTTTTTTATATTATGTGGCATGATCTGTTAAATAAAAATTAAGTATTTTCATCAATGCATGAAATTTTTAAATAAGAACTAATTTTTTTATTTCTATTTTATAATATGTAAAAATTATGTTGACACTATTATAAGATAAATAATTTTATTTATGAAAAATTAATTATAATAAAAGCGTGAGAAAAATCCTCTAATTAGACTATGATCTGGGTCTAACCAATGGGACTGATCATTGGCCACATGTCAGAAATATGTTTCTTCTGGGCCTAGCTAGTCGGAGCAGATCGCTGGTAGAGTTGGTCCTTCTGATCGATGGATCGGATGTTTTTTGTTCAGGACTAATCTCATTATCTTGTCACAGGATAAATCATGACCGTATGAATTAGAGCTAATTTTTCTTCTAGGCCTAGTCAGTGGGGCTGATCACTGGTAGCATGCCGATGGATCGAGTGTTCTTCGTTTAGAAACTAGTCTCTTCTGGACCTTATCACGGGGCTGATCATGGTCGTAGTCATCGAAGACTAAGAGAGGATTTTTTTTAATTTTACTAATGGGCATGGCATGTTTTGAAATAAAAATTATTTTGATATATATTATTGCTTAGTTATTATATTTAAAAATTAATTATATTTGATCCTTTAGAGATGATTGGTAAACTTACTGAGCCGTAAAGTTCATCTTCTTTTCTGTTTTTATTTTTCAAATTCCAGAAGAGCTTATTGGGCTTGAGACTGAATAGTAAGGAGGCCTTGCATATTCTTTAGGATTTTGTCCTAAAGAGTGTGTGGCATCACGTGCCGATTCGAGTGCTAGATTCGGTGCATGATAGAGTGATATTAGAGCTTAGGTTTAAAAATATTAGGGACTATAGCTTAACTGATATCGAAACTTAAGATTATGATTAGTCGAAATTATGATTAGTGGTACTTGAACTTAAGGCTATGATCCCTAAAGATCGTGAGTTAAGTAAGGGATATTTGAGCATAAGGTTATGATCATTAAGGATGTGATAGAGATAATTCACAAGGTTAGGATCTCAATGGATAATTTATATCTCAGATTATAATTTAAAGGGTTAACCAAATTATGATTTTATTAGTTTAAAAGTTATTTAGCAAACTCAAGATATTTAGTGGATTAAATCAGAGTGTGCAACGAAAGCGATTTAAATCATTTAAAATTGATTTGAAACTTTGGTTTCAATGACAAGAGGTTCAAATTTCTTGTTTAGTAAGCGGTAGGAGGTCAAGAATGTAATAGAAATTTGGTTCACCTAAGCTTATTGAATTTATAGTATACTAATTTCAAGGACAAAATTATTTTAAGAAGGGGAGAATGTGAGAATTGGTCCCTTTGGATTCGGTTCAAGTTGAAGCCAGCATCCTTTGCCGACTTCACCAGAACAAAAAAAAAAAAAAAAGAAAGAAAGAGAAGAATGAAGAAGACTCCCGTGATGAGTCTTCTCCTTCCTCCCAACCAACTTCTAAATGGAGTTGGAATCCACCTCAGGGAGGAGTGAAACTCCTCCCATCTGGCTTTATATTAAGGGTCAAAGCTTTCTCCCTTTCCCCCATCAAAAAAAAAAAAATTAAAATCCTAAACCCCTCCCCTCATGAAAAAATCCTAAATCCCTCCCTAATACCCTTACGAAGAACCCCAGATCCTTTCTTAGAAGCCCTAAAGCCTCAATTCAAAATTCTAACTAACATGTGGCGTGGGATTTCAGGCAGAAGAAAGTGGATTTTGGTTGCTGATTGTCGCCGCTGTCGCCACCATCACCGGTAATTTCTTTTCCTTCTCCTTTTTAATTCCAACCAAGCATAATTTTTTTTCTTTCTTGATGGGGTCCTCAGCCGACCGCTCCTCCGGCCTTCGTCGTGCTGCTTCCCCCGTCGACCCTTTTCTTCTCTAGTCGCTTAACCGCTTGGTGGTGCCTAAGAAGAAGACCGTGGGTTCAATATTGAGAGAAAATAGAGGAAAGAGAGAAATCTACAAAGAAAAAAAAGAATCGGGAAAATGAAAGGAAGAGAGAAAGAGAGAGAGAGAGAAGGTGATTTAATTGACTTGGGTTCAGTTAAATGATTTGGACCCAATTTAATTAAATCTAGATCAAAACCATGTCATGTGGATCCAATTCAAAAATTAATTTAGACTGAATCCAGATTAGATTTAAAGATTTTTTAGTTATTTAATTTAAAATTAAAAATTATTTAATATGTTAGAACTTTTGAGGTTGGAAGAGCATCAGATCTAAAGATCAGTTTGAGAAGATCATCTTATCAACAAGTAAGTTTCCTCTTATCTCTGAATTTATTTATATATATTTATATATTTTAAAATTAAATTTTACATGTTAAATATTTAAAAATTATTGAAGTTTAAAATTAGATAAAATACTTATGAAAAGTGATTTAGAAAATCGGATCATGATATCGCAATTGCATGATACAGTTTTAGAAAATAAATGATTTCTTTGCATTATGTGGCATGATCTGTTAAATAAAAATTAAATATTTTCATTAATGCAATAAATTTTTAAATAAAAACTAATTTTTTTATTGCTATTTTGGAATGTATGAAAATTATGTTGATATTGTTATAAGATAAATAATTTTATTTATGAAAAATTAGTTGTGATAAAAGCATGAAAAAAATTTTCTAGTTAGATTATGATCTGGGTCTAGCCAATGGGACTGATTATTGGCTACACGTCAGAAACATATTTCTTTTGGGCCTAGCGAGTCAGGACTGATCATTGGCAAAGTAAGTCCTTCTGAGCCTAGCTAATAGGATTAATCACTAGTAGCACGTCGATGGATCGGATGTTTTTCGTTCAGGACTAATCTTTTTATCTTGTCTTGGGGCAAATCATGGCTATGTGAATCAAAGCTAGTTTTTCTTCTGGGCCTAGTCAGTGGAGCTGATCATTGGTAGCACGCTGATGGATCAGATGTTTTTGATTTAGGGACTAGTCTCTTTTGGGCCTTGTCATGGGGCTGATCATGGCTGTAGTCATCGAAGACTAAGAGAGAATTTTTGAATTTTATTAATGGGCATGGTATATTTTTGAAATAAAAATTATCTTGATGTATATTATTATTTAATTCTTATATTTAAAAATTAATTATGCTTGATTCTTCAGAGATGATTGGTAAACTTACTAAGCCGTAAAACTCACCTCCTTTTCTGTTTTTATTTTTCATATTCCAGAAGAGTGTATTAGGCTTGGGACTTGTTGGGGATGAACCCCACTCTTGCCGAAGTTCAGTCTGATACTTAGCCTAATGTAACTGGTAACCATAGAAGAGCTTCGATCAGGAACTCCTTCTGAACTCCTCCAGTGGTCGAACCCTTTTCGGACTCCTTCAGCAGCCAAACTCCTTTCGAACTCTTTCAGTAGCCAAACTCCTTCTAGACTCCTCCAGCGGCCGAACTCTTTTCGGACCCCTTTAGCAGCTAAACTCCTTTCAGACTCCTTCAGCAGTCGAACTCCTTCCAGACTCCTCCAGCGATCGAACTCTTTTCGGACCCCTGCAGCAGCCAAACTCCTTTCGAACTCCTCTAGTGGCCGAAACTCCTTCCAGACTCCTCTAGCAGTTTGAATCCTTTTTGGACCCCTATAGCAACCGAACTTCTTTCGGACTCCTCTAACGGTCGAACTCCTTCCGAACTCCTCCAGTGGTCGAACCCTTTTTGGATCCCTTTAGTAGTCGAACTCCTTTTGGACTCCTCCAGCGGCCGACCTCCTTCCGGACTCTTCCAGCGGCCAAACTCCCTACAGTCATCTAGGAAGGTCTCCACATAAGTCCAGTCCCATACACGACATGAATCGACCCACATTTGAACTACCTTAGAGGAGCCCGAACTCCTCTAGAATTGATATAGATTAAAGGTCATCACCAACCGACGCCTACCTCTTCGAATTTTGACTATCAAATCTCAAATGGACTGGCACCTCGCGATAATAAATACTATCCTCCATAACAAACTCCACGTGGCCCCGAGCGATCCACTATCCGATAGTTATGGCTGTCACTATCAGTTTATTACAGGCTCCGTCTATAAAAGAGATCCTCCAAATATATTTTCTATAGACTCTCTTCTTCCTTCCGAAATTCTGCAACTTTCTTGACTGAGCACTTCATTTCTGTTGGCCGAAAAAGCTAACTTGACCATCAGAGGATCTTAACGGAGCCATCACCCTAGGCTCTAGATGAGACTTATTTTGTAGGTCACCGACAGCGATCTCGTCTTCTCTGACTCCAGCACTTCTTTGATGGCAATCAGATTTTGCACCAATAGGATTGGCACTAGAAGGAGGATGCTCTATTCCTGAGATTTTCTTGTTCTTAAAGAAGTGCTCAGTAGCGATCTCTCTTCTTTCTTTCTAGAGTTCTTCCAAAAAAATACCTCCTAAAAAAGCTTCGATCCGATGGTTAATGGTCTCTGCAGCCAGATCTCGTCAAGATCTATCAGCTCCTACTTCAGCTTCGACAGCTCAAGCTCCATATGCAGTCATGGTGGATACGGAGTAGTTCAACCTCCTGGTCCAATAGGTTTGTGGTCTCATGAAAGTAGTGTAGGCCATACATCGGTAGGCTCTGATGCTAATTTGGCTAGAGCAGACTGAAGGAAAATCCTGATTTTTCGGTCCAGGTTCGTCCAGATCTGATTAGATCAAGAGATATATTTCAAAAATTTTCTCTTGATCTCAATCAGATCTTGATATATTTCAGATCTGATTCTTATTATTTTAATAAATAAAATAAAATAAGATAAATTAAATCAAATTTAATTTACCTGATTTGGGTAATCCTATTACCCTGTAGATGATCCTGATTACAGCGGAAGGTTCTGGATCTTAGCCATGCAAGCGCCTGGCCTCTATCGGTATCCACTTGGGTTGGATCTAGAGATCCTCTTCTTCTCTATCACACCTCCAAAAATCAGATCTGGATCTGATCTGGAGGATCTTTAAAACTCTTTTGAAGATCTGCAGTCGTCCTTTTGCAGCAGCGCAGCCTTCTTGATTTTGATCGCCTTTCCTTGATCTGAATCGCACCAACCTAAGTCTAAAACTCTTTTGGACGTGGAGAGCAAGGGGAGAAGAGACTATGGCGTAGAGAAGGAGGGGAGAGGCAGCCTTGGGGTGTGTCTAATTTCATTAGAATTAGGGTTGGGCGCAGGGTCTTATTTATAGACCTCTTATGATCCAACTCCTCTTCCTCTCAACCAATCACAACCCTTTGTGAAATCAGATCTAAATCTAATTGGTTGGAATAGAGACCCCTGGATTCCTCCTTAGAGAGCGCCTAAGACCAGTCAAACTGGATTCTTAGTAGAACTCTGATTGGAATCCAAAAGGGAGGTAGAGTCCTTGTCCAACAAGGACTCCTAGGCGCCTCCTACTTGGGCTCACGCCACCCCTTGGCGTGCGCCCTTCTCCTTGCCAGGTTTTGGTAGGGGGATAGGCCCCCACCAGCTCTCCAATAGGTGCATGACATGTGGTCAAAAGTCAAAGGATCAATGGTCAACATTTGATCAGTCAAAGGTAGACTTTTGACCAAAGTCAAAGAACAAGAAATGGCAGGTGACCAAAAATGGCAGGTAATGTCTTACAAATAAGACAACCTATTCTGACTTGGACAACCTCTAGTCAGACCATATGAAGGCCTCTGATTGAGCACAAACTCCTTTGGCTCAGTCAGGACAACTTATTTGTGATAGTAAAAGAAGAACGTTAGGTTCAATCGAGTGCTAGCACGATTTCCTTGAACCTAATTGAATCTCATTCAGATCAATTGAACTAGATCAGTTCAATTGATGATCACCAGATTCAAACCCTTATTTGTGTGACCCAGTTAGGTTCAGTTCTGTATGGTAATGGGATATGTCATGATCTCTATCATAGACATCATCAAAACTCCTTTCGATGGATCAGAACTCTTCTGATTCGAACAGCTAGAATGATCGATCATCTAAATCATTCTAATTACTCCCAAAATCCACCAGTGACACCTAGCAGTATATGGTGGCAACCCATCAGAGCTGAATGTGAACCTCTTGGTGCAGCTACCTGTGTGATTCTGTTCTTCTATCTTGAGCCCCGATCAGATTAGGGTTAAGGTGAACTCGTCAAACGCTAGTCTCTGTCATATGATGTAATCATTCGATTCGAGTCCAATGTGAAAATCTAAATAGAAACTCTTTCTATTATTTCACTCTACCATGGCCATGGATTTCTGGACTTGATTCTCATGATCATCATAGGGCTACTCCTCTACCACCGAGGTAGATAGATTCCTTCTTGATGCAATCCAGTTCCTACAATGAACATGTCACAGCCAACATACACCTCAGGGTTCCATATGGCTAGGAGATCGAGTAATGGTGTAGTCAAACTATAACACCCTCAAGGTGAACTGCCGATGCATCTCAGGTCAAAGAACCAGACACACTACTGCAGCATCGAGTCAGTCATTGACGAGAAGGTAGACTTCCCTAATGACTACTGGAGGTGGTCACGCTCAGTGCCCTCATTCTCTAACGAGTACCTGTACTCTCGCTCCGGTGTCTCCACACCGTAGACTCAAGACTCATCTACTAAAGAGAAGCGATCGTACACCAACCTTCCAGGATCAATCACCATCCTCGTGATGATCCTATGGTCGGGAGCTGTTTATGAGTTAATAATGATTATTCATGTCTTAAATTTTCAACTCTTGAAAATATGAATTATCATTACCATTAACTCAAAGGATGTATCACAGACACTAAATACACATAGTGTGATAGAAAATAACCCATTTCATTAATTATAGTCAAAATTATAATTTTGCCCCTAGAAGTGTATTACAAGTGTCAGCCAATTCTGGCTTCTAGGGCACATATATCTAACAATCTTCCACTTATCCTAAAGCCAATTGGCTACAAGTCTAAGTCCCATCTTCTCAAGGTGGGCTTCGATCTTCTGCTGGCCCAATGACTTTGTAAGTGGGTCTGCCACATTATCTGTGGAGTTGACTCTCTTGACCTCAACGTAACCTTTCTCAAGATAATCACGGATGAGATGATATCGCCGCTCAATGTGCTTGGACTTCTGGTGAGACCTTGGCTCCTTAGCAAGGGCTATGGCACCATTGTTGTTGCAGTAAAGAGGAATGGCATCTGATGGCATTATTCCAATTTCTGCAGCAAACTTCTTGTACCAGAACGCTTCCTTTGCAGCCTCTGATGCAGCTATATATTCTACTTCCATGATGGAATCTGCTATCACAGTTTGCTTGGAACTCTTCCAGCTGACAGCTCCATCATTGCACACAAACAGACTTCCAGATGTTGACTTTCGATCATCTATATCGGACATGAAGTCCGAGTCTGTGTATCCTTGAACTTGGAGTTCTCCGTTACCAAAGACCAACATCATATCCTTAGTTCTTCTCAAGTACTTAAGGATACATTTCACAGAAGTCCAGTGTTCTTCACCTGGATTTGACTGATATCTGCTTGTGACACTCACAGCATGGGCTATATCAGGTCGTGTACATAGCATGGCATACATGAGGCTCCGTATTGCAGAAGCATAAGGGATCTTGCTCATGCGTTCTATTTCCTCAAGTGTGCTGGGGCACATATTCTTGGAAAGATGAATACCATGTTTGAAGGGTATTAATTCCCTCTTAGAGTTTTCCATACTAAATCTCTTTAGTACTTCCTCTATGTACATTTTCTGTGAAAGTCCTAGCATCCTATTCGGTCTATTCCTATAGACCTTAATTCCTAGAATAAAGGATGCTTCACCTAGGTCTTTCATGGAGAATTCCTTAGACAACCACATCTTGACTGATGTCACCATGGGAATATCATTCCCAATAAGGAGGATGTCATCCACGTACAATACGAGGAAGACAACAGCGCTCCCACTGACCCTTTTGAAAACACATGGTTCCTCTTCATTTTTGATGAAACCAAACTTTTTGATCACATCATTGAAATGAGTGTTCCAGCTCCGAGATGCTTGCTTAAGTCCATATATGGACCTTTGCAGCTTGCAAACCTTGTGATCAGTATCACTGGATGTGAAACCTAGCGGCTGTTCCATATAGATATCTTCCTTAAGATATCCATTTAGGAATGCCGTTTTTACGTCCATTTGCCATATTTCATAATCAAAATAGGCTGCAACAGCAAGCAATGTGTGGATGGATTTTAGCATAGCTACCGGAGAAAAGGTATCCTGATAGTCAATGCCTTCACGTTGACTATAACCTTTTGCCACCAGTCTAGCCTTGAATGTCTCCACATTCCCATCTGCACCAATCTTTCTCTTGAAGATCCATTTACACCCAATAGGTACTATCCTTCTGGTGGATCTACCAAGGTCCAGACTTGGTTTGAGTGCATCAAGTCGATCTCTGACTTCATTGCCTCAAGCCATTTCTCGGAGTCGATATCTGATATCGCCTCGTTGTAGGTTTTGGGATCATCACCATGAGCACCATTACCTATGAGGAACATTTCCTCTACGTCCTCTGAAATAATACCTAAGTATCTTTCAGGGGGACGGAAAACTCTTTCCGATCTACGAGGTGGAGGAGGTAGTGTTCTTATTGGCTCAACCTGATTTGGTTCCACTTGGTCCTTAGCTCTTTCCACTTGTGAGACTTTCTCATCAAGCTTAATCTGCTTTCCAATGCCACTATCTTGAATAAACTATTTTTCAAGAAATATGGCATGTCGACTCACAATCACATTGTGGTCTTTGGAATGTAGAATAGTATCCTAATGACTCTTTAGGATATCCTATGAATCGAGCTCTAAAGGACCTAAACTCTAACTTGTCCACTTGTTGTCTTTTGACATGAGCCGGACAACCCCAAATTCTGAGATGACTCAGACTTGGTTTCTTACCGTGCCATATCTCATACGGTGTGGTAGGAACGGTTTTAGAGGGAACCCTGTTCAGTAAATAGATTGAAGTTAATAATGAATGTCCCCAAAGAAAATCAGGGAGGTCTGTGAAGCTCATCATGGATCGAACCATATCCAATAGAGTCCGATTTCTCCATTCTGAAACTCCATTGAGTTGATGAAGTTTTTTGGTGAGTCATTGAGAGACTATTGCCATTTTCCTTAAGATAGTCTAGGAATTCCCGGCTAAGGTATTTCACCTCCTCGATCTGATCGAAGAACCTTAATGGGTTTTCCAGTTTGTTTTTCTACTTCATGTCTGAATTCTTTGAACTTTTCAAAAGCTTCAGACTTATGTCTCATAAGATACAACATACCCATACCTAGACAGATCATCGTAAAGGTAATGAAGCAGACAAAATTGCCTCTAGCCGAAAAGAGAGAGATGTCCATCCACTGAACAGAGAGCGTCTCTGAAAAATGGATTGACGAAGACAATAAGGCCAGATACCACATGTTGGGCTCGATGTCTGATGATCTCCAGCGCCAACATGAAGATATCGGGACTGCTCGCCAAATGTTGGCTCACCTGCAGGAGATGTTTGGTGAACAGAGTCGCGCAGCCAAATATCAAGTCACGAAACGACTTTTTAAGGCTAAGATGCATGATGGGCAGTCAATCCAAGATACTGTCTGACAATGATCAAGGACATGGAAGAGCTTGAGAAGCTTCGGTGTGAAGTGTGGACTTGGATCTGCAGAACGATTATTATTCTGCAATCCTTGACTGATGCATATGGGCAATTCTCATGAATTACCACATGCATAAACTTCAAAATCTCTTGGCTGAGTTGATGAATATGGCTGGTTACCGCTGAGCTTTCTATGAAGGTCTAAAGGCTCAGTTCTTGCTATGGAACGGACTTCTTCCAAAAGAAAGTCTTATGGAAAGAAAAAGAAGTCTGTGAAAAGCAAAAGGTAGAAGGACAAAAGAAGAAGAAGGCAGAATCGAAGAAAAAGGCCGATGGCAAAGGAAAGTGTTTCCATTGCAACAGTGACGGCCATTGGAAGCGGAACTGCTCTACTTACCTGGCCACCCTGAAGAACAAGAAGGAAGGTCCTTCTGGAGGTATGCTCATTATTCGAGCAAAACGTGAATGCCAAACGACCTAGGGATAGTCCAAACGACAGATATCTATGGCACCTGAGATTAGGTCATATAGCAGAAGATAGGATTAACAAATTGAAGAAAAATGGGCTATAGAGTCCATTGACTTCCGAGTCATATCCAACTTGTGAATCCTGTCTTCAAGGCAAAATGACTAAACTCCTTTTGTTGGACATGGGGAGAGGGCCACAGATCTTCTTGCCCTAGTACATACTGATATGTGCGGCCCATTTGATGTGC
>QRFJ01001072.1:44700-311124 GCA_006176705.1 Cocos nucifera | reverse complement strand
GAACTTCTACTGGACGATGAAGTGCCAATGGATATTTGAGGAGCTCAAAAACTATCTTGGCTCATCCCCACTATTGGCAAAGCCTAAATCTAGAGAAGAATTATTCTTGTACCTAGCAATCTTCCTGGCGGTCTTGGCAGCAGTCCTGGTCAAGGAGGAAGCAAAGATGCAGCGATCAGTCTACTACGTAAGCTGGATCCCGAGGGATGCAGAGATCAAGTACTCTAAGTTAGAAAAATTAACTTACTCTCTTCTAATTGCTGTCAGGAGACTCCGATCTTACTTTCAGGGATACACCATAACGATCCTCATGGATCAACCAATAAAAGTAGTTCTTCATTGAATGGATACTTTTGAAAGAATCACGAAATGGGCAATCGAGCTCATGGAGTTTGACATCAATTATCAATCCCAGCCATCGATCAAAGCTCAGATATTGATAGATTTTGTAGTAGAATATACCATTTCAAATGAAGTCGAGCTTGAACAGAATGAGACCGACATCTCATGGTTGCAACCGAGCCTCCCCGAAGAGAGTGCCGATCTTTTTGAAGATTTTTGAATCCTATACATGGATGGTTCGTCCAACTCCACTGGAGCAGGTGCGGGGTTGGTCTTAGTCAACCTTGAGGGAGTCGTCGCTGAATACGCGCTACGCTTTGAATTTTCTATAACTAATAATGAGTCCGAATATGAAGCACTGATTGTTAGGTTAAAAATAGCAAGAGAGTTAAAAATAGATCGGCTTCAAGTCTACAGTGATTTTCAATTAGTGGTCGACCAAGTTAGTGGCAACTATGAAGCACGGAAGGAAAGTATAATGAAATATCTTGAGAAAGTAAAGGATTTGACTCCAACCTTCGATAGTTTTGGCATTCGATAGATTTTGAGGGCAAAAAATACAAGAGCCGACCTCCTCTCTAAATTGACCACTTTAGCCCTAGCCAAACTATCCAAAGAAGTATTTTTTGAAACTCTAAAATGCCCAAGCTTAGAGAAATCACAGCTTGTTTTGCAGATGGAGCTCGAGCCAAACTGGATTGATCCATTAGTTGCCTATCTCAAAGAGGGAGTTCTTCCTCATGATTCGAAAGAAGCTCAGAAACTCAGGAATCAAGCCTTTCGGTATGTTTTGTATAAGGGCAAGTTGTATAAAAGGTCATATTCGCTATCGCTGTTGAGATGTCTCCGACCTTCAGAGGTTGACTTCGCATTATGAGAAGTGCATGAAAAAATTTGTGAAAGTCATGTAGGAGCCACATCTCTATCACAAAGATTACTTCGATAAGGGTACTATTAGCCAACTTTGTATCACGATTCTATGGAGTATGTCAAGAAATATGACCGCTATCAGAGAAATACAAATATACAAAGACAGCCGACCTCCGAGCTTACTCCACTAAGCACACCTTGGCCATTTGCGTAGTGGAGAATGGATATACTTGATCCTTTTCCAAAGGCATCTAGACAACGAAAGTTTCTCCTAGTTGCAATCGACTACTTCACCAAATGGGTCGAAACCATACCACTAGCAAAAATTACTGAGACCAAGATACAGGACTTCGTCTGAAAGTCAATCATCTATCGATTTGATCTGCCCCGAACTCTCATAATAGATAACGGATGACAGTTAGTTGGGACGAGGTTTGTTGAGTTCTGTGAAGATCTAAACATCTTCCATCACTTTACATCGGTAGCTCATCCACAGGCAAATGGGAAAGCTGAAGTGACCAATCGGATCCTATTGCAAGGCATCAAGACAAAACTCAAAAAAGCAAGAGGGGTTTGGGCAGACAAACTTTATCATGTTCTATGGGCATACCGCACTATCCAAAGATTGCCGACTGGAGAAACACCATTCGTCTTAGCTTTTGAAATAGAGGCAGTCATCTCGATCGAACTTAACCTTCCATCGACATGGGTAGTGGCTTTCAATGAGCAGCATAATCCGTAGGACCTCAGAGCCAACCTCAACCTACTAGAAGAAAAAAGAGAGGAAGCCCAAGTTTGGATGGCGGCTTATAGGTGAAGGATGGCCCGATACTATAACTCTAGAGTCAGAGGTAAAATATTAAAAGTGGGGGACTTAGTGTTTCGGTGAGTCACCATCTCTTAGCCTCAGAGCCAGGGGAAGCTCGTCCCAAATTGAGAAGGACCCTACGAGGTCACGGAGGTCGTCCGACTCGGGATGTACTACTTGAAGGAACTCGGGAGGGTAGATCTACCTCGATCATGGAATTTGAAAAATCTGTGAATGTATTATCGATGATTTGATTATAATAAAATCCTCCTACTTTAACACCCTAATCTTTGTTGTATACCAGTGATAAAGAGGACTACCCCTTGAATTTGATCTCACAACAATTACGGTCACGTTAGGAACAGGAGGAGAATCTCATCCTAATATGAGCAAAGTTGAAGGTCTCGTTCATTTTAGATGAGATGAGTGAAGAGGCCCTAACAATAGCCCTAATGTGCCCCTATAGTCCATTAGGAATAGGAGAAAAACCTCATCCTAACGTGAGCAAAATCAAAGGTCTCATTTATTTTAGACGAGATGAGGGGAGAGGCCCTAACAATGGCCCTAATGTGCCTTACCCATTAGAATAAGAGGAGAACCTCATCCTAATGTGAGTCAAAGGCCTCATTCATTTTAACAGATGAGGGAAGAGGCCCTAACTTCCATCCCTTCATTTCATTAGATGAGATGAGGAGAGGCCCTGACAATGGCCCTAATATGTCCCTACAATCATTAGGAATAGAAGGAGAACCTCATCCTAAGAGTGAAGCAAAGCGAAAACCTCGTTCATTTTAGACGAGACAAGGGGAGAGGCTCCGACAATGGTCCTAATGTGCCTCTACAGTCTGTTAGGAATAGGAAGAGAATCTCGTTCTAACATGAGCAAAGTCAAAGACCTCATCCATTTAAGATAGGATAGGGGGAGCGGCCCTATCAACGACCCAAATGCGTCCCCACAAGCCATATTAGAAATAGGAGGAGAACCTCGTCCTAACATGAGCAAAGTCGATGATCTCGTCGATACAAGATAGGATGGAGGGAGAGATCCTACTGACGATCCTAACGTACCCCTGTAAGCCATGTTAAGAATAGAAGAAAAGCTTCGTCCTAACATGCGCAAAAGTTAAAATGTCGTAGATCAAAGACGTGAAGAAGGAAGAAGCTTGGTGGAGAATTCTTACATGTATTTTTCCACGACAACCTGACTATGTCAAATGTGAAAGGCAGAATCTTATCCTGATTTGCAAAAGAGGTTTTAGTTTGACATCCACAATAAGCTCGACGTCCACAATGAGCTCGACGTCCATAATAAGCATTTCATAAGAAAATGACAGAGAGAAAAATGAGATAAAGAAGGTAAGGCCGCAAATAGGCCTCAGGTTCATGCAAAATAAAAATAGCGAAAAATATATTATTCCATTACAAAAATGAGTTCATTACAAGCAAAGCATAGGTCGACAAGGTCGATTACACTGAAAGAAAGAAAAAAAGAGGGAGAAGAGGTTGAAGCTTTAAGGCAAACCAGATTCTTCGAACTTTGGGCTGTTGGCTCTGGCCATCACCAAGGCTTGCTTTAGCCTAAGAATCTTCTCCTTAAGCTTCTTCTTTTTGAAGAGACAATCTACATACATTCTATTGGCAAGCTAAAACTTACCCTCAAGCTCTTGCCACTGTCTCCTTAAAACTACAAACTCAGCCTCCGCATCCTCGATAGCTTGATGTTCATAGGTGAGCTGAAGCTTCAGCCATTGAACCTCGGCCTGCTCTGCACCAATCGCCTCTGAAAGTTCACCAACGATCCCCTTCAAGAAGGCAATCTCCTCCAACTCACTGCTTGTGCTGGCTCTCCGATTATTATGCAATCACTTTCGAAGATAAGCTACCTCATCTCTGGCAACCTTGAGCTCACCTTCAAGCTTGGACATCTTTTCCACCTAGGTCACTCGGTAGCTATTATGCCAGTCCTCAATATCTTGCAGCTGCTTCTGAAGCTAAGAAAACTTTATTGACTAGTCCCAGTCATACCGGGCCTTGTTGGTAGACCACGGCGAGCTTCCTTCTAGAAGATGGATCTTTTCTCCGACATCCTTCAGGTCAGCTTCAAGAGAGCTGATCTTCGCTGTCAATGCCCAAAACTTGTCGCTGGCATTTTTTTTGAGTTCAGCGGTCTCCTTCTCGAAGTTGCCCTTCCGGATACTGAAGCTCACCGCTTCCTTTATATGCAAGCCTCGGAGGTGAGTGACCTCTTTGGTCACCTCAAAAGCATTCTTTCATGAGGCTTGAAGGTCGTCCTCCATCTTCTTCAACTTCTTTCTTAGAAAATGAACTTTCTTCCTTAGGTTCTTTATCAAGGACTTTATTGAAACCCCTTGAGGCAGTGGATCAGCGTTGGTGGGAGATTGCATTCGAGATACAAAAAGTGCTTAAGATTATGGAAAAAAAATTACTTCATTTAATCAAAACTTTTAAGTACAAGATGCAAAAAAAAAATGTACAACTACTCGAGGATCTCAACCTCGGAGGGTGGAGTCAGATCATTCTTGGCCGCCTCAGGTTCCCGAACTGGTTCGGGCACCTCTGCGGCAGGTTCAGACGGGCCAGATGTGAGCTCATCGAAGGAAAGGTCAACTACAGCATTAGACGGTCCCGCATCCACGTCATCTTCCTCCTCCTCTAGAAAGCTGAGGTCGAGCTCGGAGAACCTTCGGGCTATCCTGCCTTCACAGAGCTCGAAACCCTTGATAAATGCTTCCTAGCCGAACTCGATGTTCAGGTTCCACGTCTTGGGAGAGGTCTTGAACTCTTCCACGGCCTGGGCCATTGCCTCCAAGATTGACTTCGCCATTTGGGTCTCCAGTTCAGCGACCCTATTTTTGGCTTTCTTCCTCCTCTCCTCCTCCAGGGCCAGTGCGGCCTTTAGTCCGATCGAGGCAAACTCCTTTTTGTGGAGCGTGTCCTGAAGACTTTCGATGCCCGCTGCCTTCTCCTCGGCAAGGTGCTCGACCTCATCGACCATCTTTCGAAGATGGCAGACCTCGGCTCGAAGATCCTCCTAGGCCTTCTATGCTTCCGCCTTCTGACGACGCGCTCTCTTGATGTGAGTGAGCATCTGGTGACTTGACGGCAATAAATGATTAGTATTAAAAAAAAAAAAAAAAAAGAAGAGAAGAAGAAAAGCGCATAAGAGAAGAGAAAGAGTTAGGCAATGGAGCAATCACCTTGAGGATGGTTCCGAGAGAACCCCAGATGAGCTGCCGTGGGTCTAGGTCGGTCATCTGGTCCACCACCTCGGGCATGGCAAATCTGTCGGCAAGATCTCAAACAATCTTTGGGTTATCGAAGGGATCCTCCCCTCTTTCATTGTCGTCGTCATCCGGTCTGCCTAAGCAAGCCTTGCAAGACGTCTTCGCAACGGCTTTCTTTTTTCTTCTCCCCTCTCCTATCCCTTTCTTGATAGGGAGCTTCGAAACCCGATCCCCGCTGGAGGGACTTGAGGGCATGGAAGGCACCGAGTCCATGCTAGTGGTGTCAACCTCGGCAGTTGGGGCAATCTCGGCATCGACAAGAACCTTGGGTGCAGCGGCAGTAGAGGCGGAGACTCCAGAGCTAGAAACACCAACCTTTACCCTCTTTGAGCCATCATTTTACACCTTCCCTTTCCTCTTCCTGGTGAAGAGCCCTTTGGTAAGCATCTTGGTAGCTTGTGCATCCATCTCTGTAGTAGGAAAAGAAGAGTGGTCAGTGGCAATACACATGCGCAAAATCATGTGGATTAGAAAATTAAAAGATGGACCAACAAGATCATGGGGACTCAGACCCAGGTTGAACAAGGTCTGTTCCTTTAGAAGCTCGAGAAGAAGAGGAGCTCGGTACACCTTGAGTTTATCAGAGGAATCAAGGTCGGCTCCATCTAAGCTAGGAGCTCGACGAACTGATTCTCTAATATAACCCCATGAAGGAAGACCTAATGGCAAAATCGGGCAATGTACAAAAAAGAATTTTTTCTTTCAGTTGTGAACGGAAGAAGGGGCACCTTTCAATAACCCCTTCTTGCCGATCTGGGAGGAAAGTACCACCAATCCTTCATGGAAGGATGACGCTTGAAGGTATAGAAATTTCTAAAAAGTGAAATGGTTGGCTGGACTTTGGTTAATCGACAGAGGGAGAGAAAACCTATGACAAACCGAAAGAAGTTCGGTATGGTAGATGCGAAGGAGATGTTTAAAAATCAGAAGAAAGCGACTATGAATGGGGGCAGTGGGAGTCTAAGCCCGACACGCAAAGCTTTTAAGTACAAACAAAACCAGCCGATCGAAGGAGAGCTGACCTAGTCGTCGGAGCTGGGAAGTTCAAGGTCATATTCTGCAGGGATTCCGTATTGAATTTGGATCAGAGAAAGATCGTCTGGGGTAAGGACGGATGGGATGGTGTTTGGAGCAAAAGACGAGCGGGACATATTCCTGGGTTCTACCTCGGCTAGGGGTGCAGAATTAAAAAAGGTTGGATCGGATGAGCCCCACGAACCGATGGAGTGGGAGGTTTCGGAAGACATTCGGATCGAGATAAACCCTAAGAAACCCCTCTCCCTCCAAAAAAAAATTAGGAAAGCAAGGAGCCAGAAGTGATAAGCACGAATAACCTAGGAGAAGGATTAGGAAATTGACCTAAAATATCCAAAGATGATGAAAGGATGATGGACATGATGAGGATCAATTGAAAGAGCATCCGGAGCTCAGGAAGGCAAGAGAAGGATGAGACCCTCGGGAAGAAGGCGAATGGGGGCCGAAGGAAGAAGAAGACTCAGGCAGGAATGACTTTCGAACAATAGGAGAAGGCCTTAAATAGTCAGAGGTAATCCGAAGCAGTTATAATTGCGGATCGACTTCGGTCGGTCAGCATGCGCCGTGTGTCCCACTCATTATGATGGAGGAGTAACGATGGGTGGAGTCTTTATGATGCCGTATTTGGGGCAGAGTTTCGGTGGAAGATTCGAAAGGCCATCTTTTTAGACCCATTTCAGACTTAGAAAGTTTCGGTGCCAGCATGGTAAACACCGAAACATCTCATCCTGACAAGCACGAAAACCATGGACCGAACTTCAGCCGTCGTCTTTTTCCTTTCTTCCTTCAAATTTCGAACTCGGGAGTAGGGAGACTATTATTGGGGATAAATTCCGCTCCTGCCGAAGTTCAGTCTGATGCTTAGCCTAATGTAACTAGTAACCATAGAAGAGCTTCGATCGGAAACTCATTTCGGACTCCTTCAATGGCCGAACCCTTTCCGGATTCCTTTAGCAGCCGAACTCCTTTCGAACTCTTCCAGCAGCCGAACTTCTTCCAGACTCCTCCAGCAGCTCCAGCAGCCGAACTCCTTCCGAACTCCTCAAGCGGCCAAACTTCCTATAGTCATCCAGGAAGGTCTCTTCACGAGTCCGATCCCGTACACGGCATGAATCGACCCACATCCGAACTACCTCAGAGGAGTCCGAACTCTTCTAGAATTAATATAGCTCAAAGGTCATCACCAACCGACGCCTACCGCTCCGAACTTTGACTATGAAATTTCAAACGGACTGGCACCTCGCGATAACAAATACTATTCTCCATAACAAACTCCACGTGGCTCTGAGCGGCCCACTATCCGACAGTTACGGCTGTCACTATCAGTTTGTTACAGGCTCTGTCTATAAAAGGGACCATTCAGATACGTTTTCTCTAGACTCTCTTCTTCTTACCAAAATTCTATAATTTTCTTGATTGAGCACTCCATTTCTGTTGGTTGAAAAAGCTAACTTGACCGTCGAAGGGTCTTGCCGGAGTCACCACTCCGGACTCTGGACGAGACTTATTTTGCAGGTCAGCTCGAGAAGAAGAGGAGCTCGGTACACCTTGAGTTTATCGGAGGAATCAAGGTCAGCTCCATCTAAGCTAGGAGCTCGACGAACTGATTCTCTAATATAACCCCGTGAAGGAAGACCTAATGGCAAGATCGGGCAATGTACAAAAAAGAATTTTTTCTTCCAGTTGTGAACGAAAGAAGGGGCACCTTTCAATAACCTCTTCTTGCCGATCTGGGAGGAAAGTACCACCAATCCTTCGTGGAAGGATGGCGCTTGAAGGTATAGAAATTTCTAAAAAGTGAAATGGTTGGCTGGACTTCGGTTAATCGACAAAGGAAGAGAAAACCTATGACGAATCGAAAGAAGTTTGGTATGACAGATGCGAAGGAGATGTTTAAAAATCAGAAGAGGACGACTATAAATGGGGGCAGTGGGAGTCTAAGCCCGACACGCAAAGCTTCTAAGTACAAACAAAACCAGCCGATCGAAGGAGACCTGACCCAGTCGTCGGAGCTGGGAAGTTCAAGGTCATATTCTGCAGGGATTCCATATTGAATTTGGATTAGAGAAAGATTGTCTGGGGTAAGAACGGACGGGATGGTGTTTGGAGCAAAAGACGAGCGGAACATGTTCCTGGGTTCTACCTCAGCTAGGGGTGCAGAATTAAAAAAGGTTGGATCGAACGAGCCCCACGAATGATGGAGTGGGAGATTTTGGAAGACATTCAGATCGAGATAAACCCTAAGAAACCTCCCTCCCTCCAAAAAAAAAATCAGGAAAGCAAGGAGCCAGAAGTGATAAGCACGAATAACCTAGGAGAAGGATTAGGAAATTGACTTAAAATATCTAGAGATGATGAAAGGATGATGGACATGATGAGGATCAATTGAAAGAGCGTCTGGAGCTCAGGAAGGCGAGAGAAGGATGAGACCCATGGGAAGAAGGCGAATGGGGGCCGAAGGAAGAAGAAGACTCAGGCAGGAATGACTTTAGAACAATAGGAGAAGGCCTTAAATAGTCAGAGGTAACCCGAAGTAGTTATGATTGCGGATCGACTTCGGTCGATCAGCATGCGCCGCGTGTCCCACTAATTATGATAGAGGAGCGACGATGGGTGGAGTCTTTATGATGCCGTACTTGGGGCAGAGTTTCGGTGGAAGATTCGAAAGGCCATCTTTTTAGATCCATTTCAGACTTAGAAAGTTTCGGTACTAGCATGGTAAACACCGAAATGTCTCATCCTGACAAGCACGAAAACCATGGACCGGACTTCAGCCATCGTCTTTTTCTTTCTTTCTTCAAATTTCGAACTCGGAAGTAGGAAGACTATTGTTGGGGATAAATTCCGCTCCTACCGAAGTTCAGTCTGATGCTTAGCCTAATGTAACTAGTAACCATAGAAGAGCTTCGATCGAAAACTCATTTCGGACTCCTCCAGCGGCCGAACCCTTTTCAGATTCCTTCAGCAGCCGAACTCCTTTCGAACTCTTCCAGCAGTCGAACTTCTTCCGGACTCCTCCAGCAGCCGAACTCCTTCCGAACTCCTCAAGCGGCCAAACTCCCCATAGTCATCCAGGAAGGTCTCCTCACGAGTCCGATCCCGTACACGGTATGAACCGACCCACATCCGGACTACCTCAGAGGAGTCCGAACTCCTCTAGAATTGATATAGCTCAAAGGTCATCACCAACCGATGCCTATCCCTTCGAACTTTGACTATCAAATTTCAAACGGACTAGCACCTCGCAACAACAAATACTATTCTCCATAACAAACTCCACGTGGCTCTGAGCGGCCCACTATCCGACAGTTATGGCTGTCACTATCAATTTGTTACAGGCTCCATCTATAAAAAGGACCATCCATATACGTTTTCTCTAGACTCTCTTCTTCTTACCAAAATTCTATAATTTTCTTGATTGAGCACTCCATTTTTGTTGGTTGAAAAAGCTAACTTGACCGTCGAAGGGTCTTGCCAGAGTCACCACTCTGGACTCTGGACGAGACTTATTTTGCAGGTCACTGGCGGCGACCTCGTTTTCTCCGACTCCAATACTTCTCCGATGGCAATCAGATTTCGCACCAATAGGACTGAATAGTAAGGAGGCTTTGCATGTTCTTTAGAATTTTGCCCTAAAGAACGTGTGGCATCACGTGCCGATCTGAGTGCTGGATTTGGTGCATGATATGGATAGAGATTTCAGAATTTGTTCTTGGTCTAGCTTAAATACATCCGAATTTATTTTCATTGTTATTATCACGTACCAATTTATTAAGTTTGCATATTTAATTCTTTGTGAACATGTACTTCTGATTTATGCGCTGCTGCTGCATGAACTGCTTAGTATAATTTATTTGCAAGAATTCCATGCTATACGGAGGAACAAGGGCAGTGGTCTATGCTTTCATGTTGTTTTTACCAGAGGTCGGTTAACAGACAAAAGTTGGCAAATAATATTTTGGTGAATCTCAAAATGTAGAAATTGTCTGATTAAGAATATGATGCCGAGTCCAAGAAGATATCAGTGTGTTCGTTTAACAGGAAACTAAAAGATTTGGAAGAAAGTGGATTATGGTCAGGTTTGAGAAGTAAAGTTACCCAACATGAGCTTATAGCAAGCAAGTTTGAGTATCAGAGAAAAATTACACATCTTTTATATGGTGGAGTCTACCAATTATTATAATTGATGGCATGCTGGCTTAAAGGAATGAATTGTCTACGAGGTTCAAAGAGCAAGTGAAGAGCATTTTATATGGCAGTAGCCTCTAGAACTGCTGTCATTACATATTAATACTAATTTTTAAAATTTTATTTATTTATTTATTTATTTTTGGTGTAAAACAGGTTTGCAATTCTATTATGGAAATTTTGCTCTAAAAATAAGTTGGCGACGCCAGTGGAAACATTGCCTTCCAATTGTTTTTTCTAAAATAAAGTTGTCGACGTCGAAAACTTGTTGTTACATATACTCCTGATGATGGTTATTAGTGCCGTTAAAAGCCAAAGCTTCTCAGAACGCTTATAAGCATCGTTAAAGATTAAGACTTTCGGTGATATTTATAAGTATCGTTAAAGGCCAAGGTTATGGCAATTATTTTTTACATTGTTAATATTAAGGTTGGAAATTCCTGCTACTCCATAGATGATGCACCTACCACGCTTGTGGAGGCATCGTTATAGCATTTATCCATGATGATCTGCGTTGGTAAAGATCAAAAATAATGCCGCCTATTTCCCATTTTTCTGTGGTGGATCCAAACACAAACTACATTTTCATCTTTAAACTAATTAAATCTAAAAAACTTCTTGGTTTGTGCTTTGTTACTATTATCGAACCTGTTTGACTATGCTATAAACTAGAGCTCAAAATCAATATATAACCTTTTTGAAGTTTAGATTACACTTCCAACACATAAGATAATCTTTTCTAATAATTCAATGCTTTTGTAAGAGACCTATTATGAGAGAAGAAGAGAGCATGAGGCTTCAATTGATGGTTATTATCATGTTAAAGAGTTAGTACTCATGGGAGCACATGTTTTGGTCAAAATCCATTAATTTATTTTCTAGTAGTGACTTGGAGATGGGGTTGCGATCTTCCTATTAAATTACAACATTCAATCTCCATGTATTTCTAGTAGTTAAGAAGCACCACCAGCCCATGTATTTCTAATAAGATGGGGATTGTATCCGTCATGCAAAAGAAAAATTCAAGTAATGAACACTTCAAAATCTGTGCAAGTGGATGAATAGAGTTTGGAGTGCTTTGAGAGCTGTGCAATAAAGCACATAAATCATAAATTTTATCCTCCTCAATGAAGACCATATAAACTTAAAGAAAACAAAAAAATATAAGTTTAGACTTTGGAAACCCATAAATCACCGGCCTCTAATCAGAAAATAAAACTTAAACTTGACTATATCAGATTTCAACTTTAGATTGTTAACAAAGAAAGCAGGAGACTCCCTCCTTAATACATCTTTCAAAACATGTACCTATTTGAAATCATAATGAAGCATGAAGAGGGAAATAGAGAAAGAAACCCAGGCATTCATCGACGTTGATCAGTTAGAATTTAAAATGGTGTACGGTAGTAGATTGGGGCATGGTGAAGGAGACATTGGGTGTGAGGCATGTAACAATCAATCAATCAGGGAAAGAGGCGATAGCTTCAGATTGGAACTTTAGGTGGTTGTGGGTGAGGTGATGAAGAAGGGGAGGACTTTGAATTGATTCAAGGAACTTAGGTGAGAAAAAAATCTCTCTTTTTTATTGTGAGGTAGATCATGGGAGTTTTTGCACGTTTTGCGAGGTGGACTTTGAATTGGGTTTGGACATCGGCATGTATCTATATATTGTTATAATATATTAATTATGGTTTTCCATAGAAGATGGGAATACGGACGAGGTTTTTGCAAAGAGGGGTCATGCTTGATACGGAAAAACATCAGGGGCATTGTGCTTAAGAGGGGCATCACATTGGAGAGAGAAATTTGCGCCTGTTGAGAGATCTTTGGGATTTGCCGGTTTCTAAGTAACATCGGAAAGTCCTTAACAAACTCAAACTCTTAGGGCATCGCACTTGAGAGAGGAGTTCTCGTCCCTCACAAATTCAAACTCCTCATCAAGTTCAGCGATAACGTGTGGGACGTTCAGAGGATGAAATTCCTATTGCGTATGGATGACATAACTTTTTTTCCTCTGGAACTTTTAATTGGTTGAACCAATTTAAAACTTTAAGATAGCAGATACCACTTTAACCTTGTTCTATTAGAGATTTCTCAGGAAAAAAACAAACATGTTCCATTAGAGGGTTAAGATTTAATTCCTATAATAAATACCGTTAGTAAAATAAGGTACCATGCAAAACTTTATTACCATATATTAGAAATTGATATGGCGTTGATCTTCTAATGAGATATGCTAGATGGAACGTTCGTTCGATTTGAGAGTTAATATTTAATCACTACAATAAATATCATAAGTAAAATAGGATAACAAGCAGAACCTTATTATTATATATTAGAAATTGATGTAGCATCGATCTTCTAATGAGGTATGCTGGATGGGACATTTGGTGAGGATCGGATGAGAGTAAGCAAGATAAAGGGATCGAATGGATTAGAAACTTCTTGATTATTTAGGATAAATTATAAGAACGTGCATCCTCTCGACTTTAGCTCGATTTTATTTATATTTCTTGTATTTTAAGAAGTATCAAACTGACCCTTTTATTTAACAAACTGTTTCAATATGGGCCCAATGTTTTCTTAAGTGCTAATGGTGTTAGCTTACCATTACAAAGGATGAAAATGCCTCTCTCTCATTTGAAGTACGTTTTAATTGCAACTCTTCTATTTCTTTTGCATCCCTTTTTTTTGTCTTCTTTTCTTTGGTGAATTTTTCCCATCCCACCCTTTGCTTGGGTCTAGTAGTCCTTCTTCCTCCATGTACAAGTGTGGCAAGCATTTGAAGAGCCCAATTACTCTCTACCATGGTAGTGATAGATCTTCTCCTCTCCTTTGGCCGATAATGACTCTTTTCTCAAAATTTTCTTTGTAAAATCATGATTTAGTGAGTATTGTATGCTTATTGATCTTTTTACTGGCCGACTTAAATTAAGATATCATAATCATAGTTTAGAGATGGAATTTAAGATTTTTCTTACGCAATGTGTTCTATGATATTTTTCTTTCACAATAGTGTGATGCCGTTAATTTTTGGATACGGTATCATATTTTAATGTTCACTATTTGCTATAATTTTCATTGATATATGTTCTATAATGGTCTCTCTTATCTATGGTCTTTATTCCAATTGTTTAATAGCCCATTGATAAGATATTGTGGTCCTTCTGTGTATGTGTTATGGTCCCATTTGTATTGTATGCATGTGCATAAAAATCATTTTTGGACTGATGTAGTCTCTTACAAGTATCTTCTTTTGAATATGTGATCCTTTGTTGTGGTCCCACTATGGCTTATATCATATCTTTTTCAATATATAATGAAAGTATTGAAAAGTATGCAAATATATTATCTTTCCATTTTTAAGTATGGACTGATGTTTCTGACCTTTTAAAATGTATAATGTACAGTGAAAGCAATTTTTTATCTACCTTTGAACTGATGTTCAGTGCTTTTGGGGCTGGTGTTTCACTTTTTTAAGCACTACTTTTTAGACTAGTGTTTGAGTTTGTTAATATCGGAAGCATTAAAATTCTATTTGGACTAATGTTTTTAGTTTGTTCAGCACTACATTTTCAATGCCTAATGACTCTATTTTAGTTTTGTCAACTGAAAATTTAGCTTTTGTATGTACGAGCTTCATGTACCACTTGTTCATTATTGCAAGGATGGACAATGATTTTGTCACTATATATATCCACCATGGTGGATTATTCAAGTTCCATCTGAACTATCACTATAATAGAGGATATATTAGATACTTTGATAATTGACCCATATAGATTTAATATTATAGAGTTGGAAGATATGCTAAGCCAGTTAGGGTATACAAATTGTATCCACTTTTATTATCTTATGCTTGGATGCATGTTTGAAAATAGCTTGAGGGAATTAAGATGTGATGCAGATATTCTAGAAATATTGGCTTTCACAAGAAAGATTAATATAGTGCAAGTATATGTGTAGCATGCGGAGGATGTAGCTACTTGTGCCACTATTAATGCTACTCAAAAAGCTAACATAGAGATGCCTCAAGTTACTGCATCTTCTTTAGCTATTGCAGAGATGCTTCCTCTGAGAGGCAGTGAGGATCAATTAGTAAATGTCAAGGTCACTACTACAAAGAGGCCCACTATTAAAGAAGCAACTACATCCACATCAAAGATCAAAATCAAGAGAGTGGTAGTAAAATTGGTTGATAGAGAAAGACCACATGCATTTAGAAAGTCTATAGTTAATGAAAAACAAAAAAAGATTGCAGTTGCCACTTTGGAGCTATACTTGATAGTGATGGCAGTAGTGATGCATTACTTAGTTAGCTAAGTGAGTTAGACAATGATGATGATCTTGGATATAAGATCTTAGAGATATTATCGACGAGAAAATGAGATCTTAGATATAGTATTCTCCTCTCTACGGAATTGCTAGTTCTTTGGAGAGGAGCAATCTAGTGATAGGAAATCAAAGAGTAGTGATAGCTCTCATCTCCATAGCTTGGATAGCAATAATGATTTAGATACTAGGATTCGAGGTTCAGATTATCCCAAATTTAATTAACCTACAAATATTAAAAGAAGTATCAATCTTTCAGTTGGAATGAGGTTTAGCAATGCCGCATAGTTTAGGAAGATGCTGTGGCTTTATAGCATACATGAGGATTTTAATTTTGTATACAAGAAAAATAAGACAAGTTGGGTTACTGCTATATGCAAGCATGACTGTGGATGGAGGATTCATGCTTTACTACTATAGAGGGAGAATACTTATCAGATAAAGACCTTCCAGTCTATGCACAATTGTGGAAGGCAATTTCAAATTCACAACATCACATCCAAGTTTCCAGCTATGAAGTACCTTGAGCAGATTGGATTTGATGCAAAGTAGAGTGTCAAGGACTTCAGAAAGCAAGTAAGGAGGGATATGAAAGTTTTTGTTTTGAGGTCACAATGCTATAGAACCAAAACTAGAGCATTGGAGATTGGTCAGGGAAGCTATAAGGAGCAATATGCTTACCTATGGGAGTATTGCCAGATCATCAGGCAAACTAATATTGGGAGCATGATGTTGATGGATGTCAGTAGGCCTGATAATACTAGTCAACCTATCTTTAGGAGGTTATACTATTATCTTGCAATATACAAGCATGGCTTCATCAAATGCTGCAGACCTATCATTGAACTAGATGGATGTCACGTGAAGAGATCTTTTAGGATACAACTCCTAATTGTAGTAGGAAAAGATGGTCATGAAAATATGTTTCCCATCATATGGGCCATGGTCGAGGTAGAGACAGAAGATAGCGGGAGCATGGTTGGATCTTTATATCGAATGGATAAAAAGTAAATTCTTATTGTTCGATACACATATTTTTCATTACTTTTAAGTACTTAATTATTCATAACTTGTTCACTTGTTCAATATTTATGTAGGATCTTGTTGAGACTTGTCAGACCATTCTTCTTAATATGGACCATAGATTTTGTGTACAGCACTTGCACGTCAATTTTAAAAATGTTGGGTTCAAGGGCAAGAATTATAGAGATGCTCTTTGGACAAGTGTCAAGGCAACCATGCTTCATGACTTTGAGACTACCATGGAGTAAATATGACATTTTGATGAGACCACATGGCAGTGGTTCAGACAGTACCTACTTAAGTTGTGTTCAAGACATACCTTCACCCTAGAAGCAAGTCCAACATCTTATTGAACAACATATATGAGTTCTTTAACAAGTACATAGTGAATACTCGAGACAAGTCTATTATCATCTTGTTGGAGACTATTAAGAGGCTCTTGATGTAGTGGTTCCAAGCTAAAAGAAAAGCTTGGACAAAATTATAGGGCCTCTTTATCCTAAAATTCATAAGATGTAAGAAAGGACTAAGTTAAAGACTATAGACTACCATTGCATATGGAGATGAGGGCACCATGGATTTGAAGTCATGCATAGAAATGATAGATTTATTATAGACTTGGAGAAGAATGTTTGTAGATGTATGGTGTGCGATGTAACTGGCATCCCATACTACCATGATGTGGCAGCTATTATGTTCATTAACAAAAATGTAGAACACTTTGTTAATACATAGTACACTAAAGATACATTTAGGACCCATAAGCAAATCATTAAGCTGGTTCCAAGCATGAAATCTTGGCCAAGGATAGAGTATCCTACTATATTCCCGCTCCCCTAAGGGCACCTTCACATAGATCCAAAAAGGCAAGAAGGAAAGAAAAGGATGAGCCAAAAGATTCTAGTAGAATCAAAAGAAGGGGTACACATTTAAGATACAGGAATTGCCAAAAATGGGGCATAACTCTAAAACTTGCAAAGGGCCAAGGAAGGAGAAGGCAAAGAAGAAAGGACAAAACATTGTATCCAGTTAAATTGGGAGCTAAGTTAGTAGGAAAAAGAAGAAATCACAGGTATTATGGGCTCATTTACAATCAATAATGTACTTAACTAATACTTTCTTATATTTCAGTACCATTTTTTAGACTTAAAGGAGTGTGACAATAAAGAAGATAGCTGTATCCTCCTATCCTGTACCATCCTATGCTTTAGCTAGTAGTGTGGATGTACTGGCTAGCATCCAACTTGCATCCTCCCAGCCAACTGCCTCCTAGCCTCCCTCTTCCTAGCCAGCTGCTTCCTAGCCTCCCTGGTCCTAGCTAAACCTAGCAGCCTCTCTCTTCCCAGCCAGTTGCCTCCTAGTTTCTCTCTCGTCCCAGCCAACTACCTTCCAGCCTCCCTCCTTTCAGCTAGCTGCCTCCCTTCTTATATAACATCCATAACTTTGAGCCTTATAGAATATCAAATAGAAGCACATCTTAGCAATAACAGCTCTACTTTTGATGTAATGCATTTGGGCATCAGTTTGAGTGTATCAAGCTTTTGGGATGATACCTTGTTTATACAATGTATATTCTATTGTGATACCTTTCGGAACAATACTTTGTTTATACAATGTACATTCTATTATGATACCTTGTGATACCTTCTTATTATATGTGATATCTTGTGATACCTTGTAATATCTTGTGTTTATCAACAGATTTGATAGATTATGATACCTTGTGACAAAATGTCATCCATTGCAAAACATTATGATATATTTGATACATTATGATATATTGTGATAAATTGTCATAGATTGTGATATAATGCGGTATATTTTGATACAGGATGATATGGGATACTTTGATTCTATTTTTGGACATTTCATGGTAATATATTAAGAGATTTTCTAATTTTATTTTGACTTTATCATTTTATATTGAGTTGGCTGTGAAATTGAAATAGTAGATATAACTAGATGATGTATAGATTCTTTGTAGGTTACAGTTACCTTCGAACTGCATTTGTCAATATAGCTTTATACCTTTAGTCATTTTTTTAAAAAACTGGGGGTGTATGTGCAACTAGTTAAAAGTAGAGGAAGTGTAAGTGGAACAAAGGTAAAGTTTAGGAAAAGTCATCATAACTTTCTAATGTTAAGGCGGTGACATTGGGATATTCAGAAAGAATAAGGGTGTTATCGAAACTTCATAAATTATTTTCTATCATTATTTTATGTTATTCTTAGTTCAAGAAATAAAATGTTGATCCTTTTACCATGCCACTAGTTCTTATTTTAGGAAATACATTCCTCACCGGTATGAATTAGTATTCTTAATGAAGGAGATGCATTATATGTTCGACCTTTTACTATGCCTCTAGAATTTACTTAGGACCAATATGTATCCTTAGAATGAACAGATCACAATTCTAATGAGCATATATGCCGGCAAATGTTCAAATATTTTGTCACTATATAAATCATTAGAGATTACAAATTAACCTTGAAGTGTCTCCAAACAAAGCATCCACTTCTAGGACAAACTTCAAACATTCAACCTAGTATACTTCGTACATTTGAAACTAGATCTGACCCAATTATATAAAAATCCATAATAATCTAGCATGCAAGTATATAGAAATCGACCTATTTGGCCCTTCTTTTGTAGCTTGAAATTTGGTCATCAAGCTTCCTATTCCATTGCAATAGTCTATTAATAACATCCTTGTCCCTTACATTTGAAGGTGAATCATGCCAATGGAAGTAACTACAGCCCCTATTTGCTTGAAAAAATAATTTAGGGCTAGAGATTAAAGCTAAAAATCAAATAATAAATCAAAAATAAGAAAAACGGCAACATACCTTATACATTCAACATCCAAAGAAATACCAACTAGGATTTTTGCTAGTCCATGAGGTCCTCAAAGGGATCTGGTTCTAGAATGGCAAAAATCCACAGTCTAGAAGGACAAGTAACTAGAAGAACTTGATTAAAAAGCCTTTGTGGTCTCCTTCTCTCTCTATAACTCTCTGCTTCCTCCCCACTTGATTTTTGATTTCCTCTTCTCCATTCAGCTTGATTTAGGATTTCTTCTTCTCTATCCAGCTTGATTTAGGTTTCTTTTCCTCTCTGTTTAATTGAAGGTAATCAGTATCTATAATCTTGGGTCACGTGATGCCTCACGTGCTTTGAGTTTTTTGGTGCTATGACTAATGCCTCACTTACAACTGATAGTAAGGGTACTATTGTTATTTTATAAGAAATATGATATCATGTTAAGATCATGTGACATTATTCTATTAATGAAGATAGTCGGTAGGATCACATTGAAATAATTCATTAAATAGAAAGGGTCAATTTGATATTTTTTAAGTATAAAAAGTGTAAATAAAATCAAGCTAAAATTAAGGAGGCATTCTTATAATTAATTTTTTAAAGTTCAAAAAATATCAGGAACCTATCATTTGTTTGCTTGTTCTATCTTAATAAAACAATCAATATTTCTCCAGTATTTCCTTCAAAACCAAGTGCTAGTTTGCATAGAGAAGATTGTGATCAATATCAGGAACCTATCATTTATTTGCTTGTTCTATCTTAATAAAACAATCAATATTTCTCCAGTATTTCCTTTAAAACCAAATGCTAGCTTGCACAGAGAAGATTGTGATCTTTTACTGGTCACTTACCTAACTTGGAGTTCAATATTAAAATAAGACTTGTAGTTACTTATTAGTGGTATAATTTATTATATGCCAACCTAACAAATATTATATATACTCACTATATACCTCAACTATATTAGATTATCAACTCTATCAAAAAACTACAAAATGCTGGACAAAACCTATAAAGCAGCATTTTTAATATATGCTCGTATAAAATTATTGTTGTTTCCATAAATTGGTGTAACATCTACTTCCTCCAACAATGACAGGAATAAACTATCTAAAATCTCCCCCAAGAAGTACAATCTTTCCTTTAAATCTTTTTTTCATCTTATTTTGAATCATCTATTTTCAAAATATCTCTCAAAGGTCTATCAAGAGCTTGGAAATAGTTTCTATGGTTCATTAGAGCTTCATCTTAAATTATTAAACTTGTAGATTTGATTAACTTTGCAAGATGAGCCCTTTTTCTAGTTTCACAGGTTGAATATTCAATAACTTGGGTTGGTGTTTTGAACTTTGAACTGTTTGTTCACCTAGTAATAAAAGCAAAGCTATTCCAGAAGAAGCAATAGCTAAAACAAATTTTTTTGACTGAATTTAGTAATAGTCATTTGCCAAAGATAAGTTTTCGAGCTCCCCCATGTCCATATACAAAGGATAATTCGCCTCTATTTCCATTTGCAGAATGTAGACTAGCATCTTATATTTTTTTCTCATCCTTTAATCCATTGAATAATGTAGAATGTTTCTATAGCAATTTGTGAACACCATAATCTAGTTCTTCTCTCAATAATTTATTATTAATTTCTTCCATCATGATTCTATTAGATATTAGAAGATTATAGTTAGAACGAGAGTGGCAATTTTTATTAAATAATTTTTTCCATTCACATAAGAAAATTTTTTAGCTGTAATTTAGGAATTCTTAAATTAGGTAGTTCGAAAACATGCCTCAACTATATCATTCGTGAATACTTCCTAATACATTTCTAATAATTTGGTTAGATATTTAGAGTAACAAAAATTTGTTTTTAACTTAGATATTGTTACTCAATATGAAGCTTCGTCTTATGTTATTCTTTGTCATCATCCAGAAGCCCGTAAGCATTGCATGCAGATTTAAATATAATATGAATAACATTATCCATAGTTCTAATTTTAGGATAAATTATATGAACACCCCCTTAAGTTTGGATCAGTTTCACTTATACCTCCTATACTTTAAAAAATATCAAACAGATTCCTAAAGTTATTTAAACATTCCAATAAGATCCCGACAATCACTTAACAGCTGACGATATTAATAAAATTTTTTAAAATAACAAAAATATCCATCTCCTTCCTCCTTCCTCCTCCTCCATGGCTAGTGTCCTTCTTTCTCCCACTTCCTTCCTTCTTCCTTTCTCTTCCTCTCTTTTTTTTTCATCCATTTTTCCTCCTCCCCTTCCTCCTCTTTTTTCCTCCTCCTTTCTCCACCCATTCTCATCCTCCCCTTCCTCCTCTTTCTCCCACCATGATGGGGTCTTCCTTCATGGTCCATCGGCCTTCCTCATCTTAGCGTCTTGGCTGCACTGTTTATCCTCTTATTCATGATGTTTGTTAGTTTTTTTCTTCATGAAATAGAATTTTTCTAATCCATTCATTTAGTTTCTTCTCTAAACCCCACAAAACTTCATACTTCTACCAAAATTAAACTCTCAAAACCTTAAGGGACCTGCTTACCAGCATAACTCTTACAAAATCTCATATATATGCTTGAGAAAAACCCCAACTAGAACCTAAGAAACCCCTCCGATCTCCCTCAGGTGCTCCTTTTTCCTATAGATCTTCAAAAAAGAGAATTAAATAAAAAGAAAAGAAAGCAAAAAAAAAAGATCAATCTATGTGGTAAAAAGTCTTATCTTTCATTTTTTTCCATCTTTCTTTTGTTTTCATTGAATTTTTCTCTATTTTTCCTAATTTTTTCTCCATTTTTTTCTTCCTCGGGAGTCTCAATTGGGCGGAAAACCTAGAGCAGCCAAACAGGAAAGCTTAGATGGTGGCTATGGTTATGTGTTGGGTATAGGTTGTTTGGAGAAAAAGGATGAGGAGGAGAAGTGACTGGAAAGGAAGGAGAGAAGAAAAGAGTAGAAGAGAATGGGTGGAGAAATGAGAGGTGAAAGAAAAAAGAATGGATGGAGAAAGAAGAGGAGGAGAAAGGAAGAGCAAGAAATAGGAGGAAGGGGAGGACACTATAAGAAATCGAACTATTAGCGATGATGAAATACTGTCGCTAATAGTCCGTCTGCCATCTCTAATACTTATGCCATCGCTAATACTATCGTAACAGCCAATCTAAAAAACTCTTATCACTAATTATGACCATTAATGATGTTAGAAGATGTCATCGCTAATAAAAGAATTAGCGATGGCTTTAGAGACGAAACAAAATCATCTCTAATTAATTTTTTAAAAAAAATTTAAAAGAATTTTAAAAAATATTAGTGACGGCATCTTCATTGCTAATACCATCGCTAATAATTATTAATGATAAATTATTCCATCTTTAATGCCATCTCTAATTTTATTTAATTTTTAAATTAAATAAAAAATTAATTTAAGAAATATTAGTAACGATAATTACCATCGCTAATATTGACGGTAATAGTTAATCCATTTTTTTAAAAAATAATAATATTTTTTAAAATCTATTTTAATTAATTATAATGAATTATAATTTCTAATATCTATTACAATTAAAATCTAAAGATAATATGATAATCAAAAATAAAAAAAATTAATTATATTATATTAAAAATAAAAATTATATAATTTTTTTATAAGTAATTTTAAAAAAAGTATGGTACATTAAAAAAAAATAGGTCTGATCCTCATCATCATCAGCCTCCTCCTCCTACTCCTCTCCAATAGCTAGTGGATGAGAGCTGGATGTCCTAGCTGAAGGAAAACTTAGTTTTCCACCGTTGGATCAATCTAATTTAATTAGATCTATAGAAAAATTTTTTAAAATTTTTTCTATAATTTCTAATCAGATTTAAGAATTTTTAGATCTAATCCTTATGATATAATATTAAAACCAAAAATTAAAATTAAATTTGGGACATCAAATGTTATTTATTCAGGATAGAAAATTATCCTGACGATGATCTACCATTGCCCGAGGTTCTGGATCTAGCCACGCAAGCACCTGGCCTCTATCAGGGTCCACTCGGGCTGGTTCTAAATGTCTTCTCCTCCTAAATTTGATCTCTAAAGATCAGATCTAGATCTGATCTATAGACCCTTCAAAATGAAAATTGAAGGTAGCGTGCGTCTCACGAACACCATCGTTTCTTGCTTGATCTTTGTGCTAACTGCTTTGGATCTTCTTGCTAAAATTTTGCCTAACCTTTGGGTATGGAGAAGAGGGAGAGGAAGAGGATGAAGGGGCATGGAAGAGAAGAGGGGACGGCAACACTTTGGCATGGAGAATGGATGCAGCATTAAAAACCTAGGGCGTAGCAGGGTTTATATAGACCCATACGCGCCATGTAGTGCCATATAGCATCAACCAATCAAATTGGTTGATTTAATCAGATTTTAATCTGATTGGCCATGCTTACACATCTGATCCAATCAGGTTAGAGTCCCCAAAAATCATCCATAGATGGCCTAACAATGGATAAGCACAAAATTTTTTGGCGCTTAGGTCTTTGATCCTATCAAGAAATCCTAGAGTCCCATTCATATGGACTCTCTCCTCTTTTTCCCCACGTGCACCTGCCAACATGGGGCGTGCGCTCATTTTTATGCATGAAAACCCAATGGGGCATATGTCCCTAGAAAGTCTCCAAGGGTTGCACACCCTTCCCCTTTCATTCCTATAAAGGACCAGGTCAAACGACCCCATGTCCTGAAGGTTACAGGAATTGGCAAGTCATGTCCTATTTCCATCTGATGGATTAGGATAAGCTTAGATCAGGTTAGGATAATCATATTTTGATCTGGACAAGCTCCAATCAGATAAGGACAAAGCCATATAGGATTTTTGGAGGAGCCCAAACCAATTTGGCTTAGTGAGATCAACCAAAATGATTATAGAAGAAGAATGTTAGGCTTAATCATGTGGTAGCATGATTTTTTTGAACCTAATTGGATTAAATTCAAATCAATCGAACTGGGTTAGCTTGATTGATGACATTCAGATCCAAACCTTTATCTGTATGATCCAGTTAGATTCAGTTCTATATGGTAATGACGTATATCGTGATCTCTATCATCGACATCATTAAAATATCTTTCGATGGACCAGAACTCTTCCAATTCATCCAATTAGAATGATCGATCATCAAGATCATTTTAATTGCTCTCAAAATCCACTAGTGATATCTAGTAGTATATAGTGGTAATCCATTAGAATTGAATATGAACCTTTCGATGCAGTTACCTGTGTGATTGGGTTCTTCTATCATGAGCACCGATAGGATTAGGGATAAGGTGAACTCATCAAACCCAACACCCTATCATATGATTGAATCATTTGATCTAAGTTTGATGTGAAACCCTAATAGAAAACTCATTTTTTATTACATCACACTGCCATGGCCATGGGCTTAAGGACTCAATCTCATGATCATCATAGGACTACTCATCTACCGAGGTTGACAGATCCCATCTTGGTGCGAACCAGTTCTTACAATGAACATGCCATAGCCAACATACACCTTAGGATTTTGAATGGCTAGGAGACCAAGTTATGGTATAGTCAAACTATAATACACTCAAGATGAATTATTGATGCACCTTAGATCTAAGAACTAGACACATAACTACAGCATCGAGCTCAGTCATTGTTGAGAAGGTAGACTTTCTTATGACTGCTCGAGGTGGTCATGCTCAGTGCCCTTATTCTCTAATAAGTACTTATTTTTTTGCTTCAATATTTTCATACAGTAGACTTAAGACTTATCTATTCTAAGAAAATGATCGTATACCAATCTTTCGGATCGATCACCATCCTCGTGATAATCCTATGGTCGGGAGTAGTTTATGAGTTAATTATGAAAATATATATCTTAAATTTTTAACTCTTAAAAATATGTATTAATATTTCATTAACTCAAAGGATGTATCACGGACACTATATACACAATGTGATAAAATAAAATATTTTTTTATTAATTTTAAGTCAAAATTATAAAAATATTTCTAAAAGATATATTACAAGTATCGGCCAATCTATCTTTTAGGTCACTCATTTAGCAAAATCTCACTCGATCTAAAGCCAATTGACTACAAATCTAAGTTCCATCTTCTCAAGATGAACTTCGATCTTCTGTTGGTTCAACGGCTTTGTAAGTGAGTCCGCCATATTGTCTATGGTGTCGACTCTCTTGACCTCAACGTAATTCTTCTTGAGGTAATCATGGATGAGATGATATCGCCGCTCGATATGCTTCGACTTCTGGTGAGACCTTGGCTCCTTAGCTAGGATGGTGATGCCATTATTATCATAGTATAGAGGGACAACATCCGATGACATCATTTTAATGCATTGTCTAGAAAAATATCTTTATAAAGCTCTAGTATACAGTTCAATCCATTATTACTGAATCTATTGAAGTATTTTGTATGGTACAACCAGATTAAAAACTCAAGCTTCACCATCTTTTCACATTCGGGATACAACGGAACATTAGCATCCTCCATCAACTTATGAACTTTCTCTACATCCTCACTGTTTGTCATTCTACCAATCATAGAATGAGGCATTGATATAGATGCACCATCATTATGGCCAACAAATGAAAAAATATCACGAACCATTTATTCCACTCCTCCATCATGTTGATCGTCTTCTTGTGGCCTGCCCTCATCATATTGATCCCAATAAATTTCATAATCAAATTTAAAGTCATAAATAGTGAGGTGATCATTTACATCTTGACGAGGTAGCCACGGCCCATCCATACATTTTTTACAAGAATATTTGATAAGTTCATGGTCCCTAAATTTTTCTATAGCAAAATTAAAAATTTTTTGAAGTCGAGCATTATATTCTGACGAGAGCTTACTAAATTTCATCCTTTCCATATGCATTATAAAAATTCAAGATACTATAATTAAATCATGCATGGAATTTACAATATATACTAATGCATTATAAACAAATATGCTTTATAAATAAAAAATGCATCATAAATAGGGATCAAAATAAATATCATGTGTAGAACTCACATTAAATATCATTTTCAGATATGCAATAATGAAGGGAGCATGCAAGGTTTCTAGCTCTATTTTTGAAAATTTTTTTTGAAAAACATGCATAGTAGAGAAATTATTAATCATATTAATAATAAGAGCTATAGATTTAATTTAAAAATCCTACATGCTATAGGATCTAATGTATCATATATGCATGCATATCTAAAAATAAAAACAACAACTGCAGTAAAACTATTTTTACTACTCTACGTATTTAGAACATGTTATCTATTTATGGATAGATGAACTCCATAATCTGATCGCCTCGGTGTAGATCTGATCGCCGTGACGTAGCCACACATGCATCTGGCCTCCATGGGTAATCCACACGAGGTCCTGATCTCGATCATCTCCTCCCAAGTGCTAGCTCGTGTAGAAGTCTTTGTAGGTTGATGCAAATCAAACTCTTTTTGATCTTCTTCATGGGGTCTTCAGATACTCCAGATCCTAATGAATGCAGAAGAAATGTAGCGGAGGCTTTCACCAAGATCTATGAACTCACGACCCTCGTTACTCATAGATCTAAATCCCAAACCCTAGACAGATTCTAAGGTATGCACTCACCCAAATATCCTTATGCCTAGAACTCTTTCTTTTCTAGTTTTTCTCATGCACACAGAGAAGAGACTTTCTCTTCTCTCCATTGCTCTCTGATGTGTGCTAATTTATAGCTATGGCAAGTGCACCAGTCGATCAAATAATAAAGTAAATGAGTAGAGTATCATCCCTAGAGGATTGAAAAATAAGTACTGAAAAGTTCTTTTCTATGCTTTATTTAGAAGATCGATTTATGAGAATAAAAAATTAAAGAATAAAATAAAAAAATAATTAAAAATTTTTAATAAAATAGAGAGAGTGTAAATTATTAGGGTTTTAAACTCAAGAGTAATGGATTACTAAGGCAATCGATTCACTAACTCAGTCAATACAATATTCAGATTTTTAGATTAATTTTATTTCATGTGACGGTGGAGTCTCCTAATTTATTCACTATCCTTTGGTCCAAGCATAGCAAAACTATCAATATTTATTAATTACCCTTTGGTCCAGGTATAATTTAAATAAATATTAATGCATTAAGTTTTGTGAAATCCTCTAATTAAAATACGCTGCGTCCAAAGCGCACTAAAATTTCTGCATGCATATGAATTCTAATTTGATTCATAATACAAGGTATATAATCAAGAAGCAATAACATAGATGTACTTGGTCCGTAACATCTATGTTCATCAGATCAATTAGAAGATGGCCAGTAATCTAAAAGTATTAAGATCAAATTTATATACTTCTCATGAATAAAATTTAAAAATAATCATACTGAATATTGCATCAAAAGAGTGGCTACACCTTAGCCTTAGTAAAAGAAAATTTAGTTCATGATAACAAATTCAAAAATAGCGAATAAAATAAAAAGCATAGAGAAATTAGACTGTTTGATTGCTGAAATTGATTATCCGTTACTCTTGGCTTGGAGAACGTGGTGAAGAAGAAGATGCTCCTTGATCGATGTCTTGATTATCGAAAGAAATTAAAAACCCCCATTTTTTTTCCTCTCACAAGTCACTCTTCTCTTCTTTTCTCCCTCTCTCTCTCTCTCTTCGATTCTTTTTTTTTTCACGACAACAACAGATTTTTTATAGATCAAGAGATTGATTTCCTCCTAAAATCCATTAAAAATTAGGTTTAAGACTTCCAAAACAACTCAAATTAAGATCTGGATAATTCTAATCGTTGGATGTTGATCAAATGGTCCAAAAATTACTTAAAAATCCCTTAAAATAATCCAGATCAAGTCAAATTTCATGCCAGCCATTGGATCAACCATTGGATTGAATCTGGGCCGTCCGATCGTGCAGAAAGAAGGCTTCTGATCTTTAGTTTAACATCGGGATGAATCTCAGCCATTGGATCTCGATCGGGAGCTATGGATGCCGTTCATCAGTGCCTTCTTTTCGGTCATTCGATCGAGTTTCAGTGAAAGACGCCCGTTGGATCAAACAAAATTCTCAAATTGCCCTCCGTAGACCATGCGTGAGCCCGGTGTTGTGTGGACCGCCGCATTCTTCAGCCAATCGAAGCATGCTTTTTGCTGTGAAATTCCTGAATTACTCTCCAGATGGTCCACTGTGCACCGTAAAAAATGCTGACGTCATCCTGATGTCAGCGTTGCATCAGCAGGTCGATCTGCTATTGCGATTGAACCAAGCCGAACCGCTGAGCTGATTTTCTGAATCGATTTGAATCGAACCAGTATTTTTTTTTTTTTGAAATTCAATTTCGGGCTTGTTTGAAGTCCGTTTTGCTTAAAATTTATTTCATCTGAACTAGAAAACTAAGATCTTCACATTGATGGCCTTCTTTCCTACATAAAATTAATAAAAATATCAATTTTTAAAGAAATAGATTAATTTATTTTATAATTTAATACTTTTATTAGTATATTTTTACCACTTATCACACCCCCCAACTTAGTCATTGCTAGTTTCTTAGCAATGTTTTATTTAATACCATGTTTCAATAAGATTATCCATCACAAAGATAAAATCTAGGATTAAAGATCAAAAAGTTTAGAAAATACTGTTAACTAAACATTGAGCTTCAGAAGCAAATTTTTCAGTCAATACAATTAAAAACTTTCTTAGAGTACATCAAAGATCTATAGCACTTGTGTTCGTGATGACTAACTTTAGCATTTCAGTATTAAATTAAAAGAATAAAAGTATCTTCTCTTATCACCTATTTTGGTCAATTTTCTATACATTCTCAATTTTATACTCATGAATTAAGGTAGCTTTCACACTGCCTTTTCTCTTTTTTTTTTTTTGTGCTGAGCATCCTGGCCTTTCCTTCACCATTTTACGTAAATTTTCACACTTGACCTAGGTGCAGAGACCCAGTTACTAGGCTTTGGGCAATCCACATATACTCTATCTTTTGCACTTTATTTTTAGGCAGGTAGCTCTTTCCTTAAATTCAAAGTTTCTTTGATTAGAATGTATATTAATTATCAATTTTTAGTGATAATTGAATCCCTAGTTGGTCTTATAATCAATACCTACTTTGCCTTGTTAGTGTGCATGTGCAATTAGAAGTGCTAATAGTCTTTTAATGACCTAAGTAGGCTGCTAAAAGTTGACCAAACTAATCTACTTCTTTAACTCATTACATTCATTAGCAAATAATTCTATCTTTTATCACTTATCCAGTCTATCTTGCTCAAGATTTTCTTCTTGACACATGGTTTTTTTTTTTTTTTTAACTTATTCTACATTATCTTAAAGGAGAAAGAAAAATAAAGGATGCAATAAAGGATAGGAAGGAATACACCTGATTTGGTTCAGTCTGGTTCTTTGGAGCTTTGAAATTTTGCTTGAGCTCTCATTGATTTTTCTGCAAAATTGAAAATACACACCAGAGCAGTAAAAGAGCAACAACAAATTACTAAAAAATAAAAGAAAAGAAAATGATCAAAACTAAAAAGAAAAGAAACAACCTATCTAGTAGTTCTGATTTATAGTCTTCAGCTTGACTTTCTTTGAATTCTAAAGTGGATCAATCTGGTGCCACTTCAATTGAAATACTTTCATGTTTGATTGAGTCCTCTTTCAATTTGACATTGCTCGCTTTTATAGTCTCAAACCTATTTTCTACAGAATTCTCATATAATGGATTGTCAATAATATCAATTAGAAAATAAGTTTGATTATCATCAGTTTGTTTAGTATCTTTGAAAATATTAAAAGTAACTTGTTCGTCTTGGACTCTAAGAATTAATTTTTCTTGTTGAACATCTATTAAAGCTCCTCCAGTAGCTAAAAAGGGTCTTCCTAAAATAAGGGGTACATCATAATCTTCTTTCATATCAAGAACAATAAAATCAACAGAAAAAATAAACTTATTTACCTTTACCAAGACATCCTCCACTATACCTCTTGGATATTTAATGGATCTGTCGGCTAATTGAAGAGTAATAGTGGTAGGCTTTGGTTCTCCTAGACCCAGCTTCCTGAAAATAGAAAAAGGCATGAGATTAATGCTTGCTCCTAAATCACATAAAACTTTATCAAAACTACAATCACCAATAATGCAGGGGATAGTAAAACTTCCTGGATCTTTTAACTTTCTGTGGTAATTTATTTTGAAGTATTGCTGAGCATTCTTCATTCAAATTTATTCTCTCATGCTCCTTCAGCTTTTTCTTATTTGTTAAGATTTCTTTGAGAAACTTGGCATACCTGGGCATTTGAGTAATAGCATCTACAAAAGGAATATTAATATATAAATTCTTTAAAATTTTGAAAAAATTAGAAAATTTCTTATCTGGATGCTGTATTTATCTCTCTGGGAATGGTAGTGGCGGCACGTAGGGCTTCACATTTGGATCAGCAAACCGTATACCTGGAGACCATCCATCTGCTGGTTGTATTGGTGACTGACGAATTTTAGTTGATGGTTCCTTATTTGTAGTTGGCTCTTCAGTCTCTTTCTTCTGATGTGGCTCCTCCAACTTTGTACCACTTCTTAGGGTGATAGCATTGACTTGCTCCCTTGGATTTGGTCTCCGTATTGTTGGGCAAGGATCCTTGAGGTCTCTCGAAGATTATCTTAGCCATTTGACCTATTTGCATCTCCAAGTTTTGAATTGCTGCTGTTTGGTCCTGCCTAAGTTTGGCTTCCAAATTTTTTATAGTTGCTTCTTGGTTTTGCATAAATTTGACCATCAGCTCTTCCATGTTGGACTTCTTTTTAGGTACTTGGAATCCCGGGGGTGGCTGTTGTGCTGCATTTTGATTGCTCCATGAGAAATTTGGGTGCTGCCTCCACCCTTGATTGTATGTGTTGGAGTAGGGATTATTTTATTGCGGCCTGAAAAAATTATCAATATAATTAGCTGTATCAGTTATTTTAGCAAAAGGATTACCTGTCTGGCAATTGCTCGTATCGTGTCCTCCTCCACACAGGTCACAAGTAATGCTCTGAACATGCATAGCTGTTCCCTTTAAGTTGTTGACTTTGGCTCTAAGGGCTGCAATTTCAGCTAGTAAGGTTGGCACGCAATCTACTCCCTGCACAGCTGCTAGTCTTTTTGGCATCATACGTTCTGTCTGCCATTGATAGCTATTTGATGCCATCTCATCGATCAGATCGAAAGCTTCTTCCTCCATTTTTTGATTAATGGTTCCTCCTGCTGCTGCATCAATCATAGAATGATTAGTAGGAGATAAACCATTATAGAAAGTTTGTACCTAAAGCCATACGGGTAGTTGATGATGTGGACATCTCCTCAGCAATTTCTTGAAATGCTCCCAAGCCTCATATAGTGTCTCCATGTCCATCTGCATAAAGGAAGTAATATCGTTGCGCATCTTGGCAGTCTTGGAAGGTGGAAAGTACTTGGCTAAGAATTTTTGGGCTAGGACATCCCAAGTTGTGATAGAACCTGCAGGAAGAGAATGAAGCCAACTCTTAGCTTTGTCCCATAAAGAGAAAGGAAATAACCTTAATCTAATAGCATCATCCGACACCCCATTAATTTTAAAAGTATCACAAAGTTCAAGAAAATTAGAAATATGGGCATTCGGATCATCATGCATGTGTCCACTGAATTGGACAGTTGATTGAATCATCTGGATCATCGTCGATTTTATTTCAAAGTTGTTTGCTCGCACTGGCGGTCTCCTGATGCTCGAAGCTGCATCGGCTATAGATGGTGTGATGTAATCATTTAATGGACGATGTACTGATCGAATAGCTTCATGCTGTCCTTCGGTCGCCATATCCAATCCTAGATTGATGTCGTTAGGATCTTCAGCTGCCATGTTTCTTTCTTGTTGTAGTCTTCTAATGGTCCTTTCAATTTTTGGATCTAAAGGTAGTAAGTTACTATGTCCAGTACGTGTCATGCACTGAAAATTTTTTTTTTAAATAATAAAAATTAAAAATAAATTTCTAAAGTAAAGCTAGGATCAAAATTTTAATATTATTTTAGACACAATCCCCGGACAACGGCGCCAAAAACTTGATGCATGCTAATTTATAGCTATGGCAAGTGCACCAGTCGATCAAGTAATAAAGTGAATGAGTAGAGTATCATCCCTAGAGGATTGGAAAAATAAGTACTGAAAAGCTCTTTCCTATGCTTTATTTAGAAGATCGATTTATGAGAATAAGAAATTAAAGAATAAAATAAAAAATAATTAAAATTTTTTTAAGAAAATAGAGAGAGTGTAAATTATTAGGGTTTTAAACTCAAGAGTAATGGATTACTAAGGCAATCGGTTCACCAACTCAGTCAATACAATATTCAAATTTTTAGATTAATTTTATTTCATGTGACGGTGGAGTCTCCTAATTTATTCACTACCCTTTGGTCCAGGCATAGCAAAACTATCAATATTTATTAATTATCCTTTGGTCCAGGTGTAATTTAAATAAATATTAATGCATTAAGTTTTGTGAAACCCTCTAATTAAAATACGCTGCGTCCAAAGCGCACTAAAATTCCTGCATGCATATGAATTCTAATTTGATTCATAATACAAGGTATATAATCAAGAAGCAATAACATAGATGTACTTGGTCCGTAACATCTATGTTCATCAGATCAATTAGAAGATGGCCAGTAATCTAAAAGCATTAAGATCAGATTTATATACTCCTCATGAATAAAATTTAAAAATAATCATACTGAATATTGCATCAAAAGAGTGGCTACACCTTAGCCTTAGTAAAAAAAATTTAGTTCATGATAACAAATTCAAAAATAGTGAATAAAATAAAAAGCATAGAGAAATTAGACTGTTTGATTGCTGAAATTGATTATCCGTTGCTCTTGGCGTGGAGAACTTGGTGAAGAAGAAGATGCTCCTTGATCGATGTCTTAATTATCGAAAGAAATCAAAAACTCCTTTTTTTTTTCTTTCGCAAGTCATTCTTCTCTTTCTACCTTTCTCCTCTCTTTTTCTTTTTGTTTCTCTTTTTTTTCTCTAACTCTCTCCCTTTTTCTCTTTTTCTCTGACTTTCCTGACTTCCTTCTTTTCTCCCTCTCTCTCTCTCTCTCCGATTGTTTTTTTTTCATGGAAACAATAGGTTTTTTATAGATCAAGAGATTGATTTTCCTCCAAAATTCATTAAAAATTAGGTTTAAGACTCCCAAAACAACTCAAATTAAGATATGGGTAATTCTGATCGTTGGATGTTGATCAAATGGTCCAAAAATTACTTAAAAATTTCTTAAAATAATCCAGATCAAGTTGGATTTCATGCCAGCCATTGGATCAACCGTTGGATTGAATCTGGATTATCCGATCATGCAAAAAGAAGGCTTCTAATCTTTAGTTTAATGTCGGGATAAATCTCAATCGTTGGATCTCGATCGGGAGCTATGGATGCCGTTCATCAGTGCCTTCTTTTCGATCGTCCGATCGAGTTTCAGTGAAAGGCGCTCATTGGATCAAACAAAATTCCCAAATTGCCCTTCATAGACCATGCACGAGCCCGGTGTTGCATGGACTGTCGCATTCTTCAGCCAATCGGAGAACGCTTTTTGCTGTGAAATTCCCGAATTGCCCTCCAGATGGTCCATCATGTGCCACAAAAAATGCTGACGTCATCCTGACGTCAGCGTTGCATCGGTGGGTCGGTCTACTGTTGCGATTGAACTAAGCCAAACCACTGAGCCAATTTTCTGAACTGATTTGAATCGAACTGATTTTTTTTTTTTTTAAATTCAATTTTGGGCTCGTTTGAAGTCCGTTTTGTTTGAAATTTATTTCATCTGAACCAGAAAAATAAGATCTTCATATTGGTGGCCTTTTTTTCTATATAAGATTAATAAAAGTATCAATTTCTAAAGAAATAGGTTAATTTATTTTATAATTTAATACTTTTATTAGTATATTTTTACCACTTATCACTCTCCCCTCTCTTCCATTAGTTTTCTTCTTTTGCATGCCCATAAAATCTAGTATTTTATAGATCTCACAAACAAGAGAGGCATGAGTGAAAGGTTTAGATCAAGTGGTTACCCATTTAAACTCAAATCCTATTTGAATTGAACTTGTAACTAGATTAAACCTATTCATAAGGTGTGTGAGAAGGGAGAACGCACACCATCCCTTGCATGGAAAAACTTCACGAGAAACCTCTTTCTCATGGAGATAGATTGGCGCATGTTTAGGTGATGTGGTGCATGGAAAGACTAGTCAAACTAGTCTCAATGTTTGTCATCGAATTGAACCATTCCAATCCAAATTGGTTAGGCCCAATTAGACTAGATTAAACCCAACTTATTTAAGCTTAATTAGACTCAGTTAAATCTTAATCAAATTAAAAATTTTCTGATCAAATCAGAGATTAAACCTTCTTGATAATTAGATCATCTTATAACCTAATTGGATCAAATCTAAATGAATCCAATTCAATTAGTCTTGATCCAAAAATAATCACTAAATCAAATTAAGTTAATTAGTGATCAAATTCACTAATTAAACTTTTTTTGAGTTCTTAATCTGGTTGTACCATGCAAAATACTTCAATAGATTCAGTAATAATGGATTGAACTATATACTAGAGCTTTATAAAGATATTTTTCTAGACAATGCATAAATCTCGAAGAATAATTATAAGACATCGAAGATTATTGAATAGTTGGACTTTACTTATACCAAGATACATACATATCCTAATAATTGCATGCTCTACTGGGAGGGAGATGCCAATCGAAATAAGTGCACGAGATGTGGTATATCAAGATAGAAAGAGAATAAAGATGGCACATCGATCCGTGCACTACAAAAATTGATGTGGTACTTTCTTTTGATTCCGAGACTACAAAAATTATTTATATCAGCAAAGACATCGAAGGACATGAAATGGTATAAAGAGGACCGAACAAAAGATGATGCATTGAAGCATCCAGTTGATGGAGAGGTATGGTAGAAGTTTAATGAAATACATCATGATTTCACACAAGAGATACGTAATATGAGGTTAGGCTTATCATGCGATGGTTTTAACCCGTTCAAGCATATGAATAATGCCCACAGTGTATGGCCAATATTTATTCATGTTTACAACCTCCCATCATGGATGTGTATAAAAAAATTTTTTGCTTTCATGACAGTGCTCATCCTTGGACCAATAGAGATAGGTAATGATATTGATGTCTATTTGCAACCTCTTATTGCCGAGCTAAAACAGTTGTGGAGCATTTAAGGTGTTCCAACTTTTGATGCTTTGTTGAATAAGTCATTCTTCATGCGTGCAGCATTTTTATGGATAATAAATGACTTTCTAGCCTATGCCCTAATGTCTAGTTGAAGCATAAAAGGTGAGCTAGCATGTCCGATTTATGAAAAAAATATTTGATCTAGAAGGTTGACACATTGAAAGAGCTTTAGCTATATGGGGCATCGACGTTTTCTCCATCAAAATCATCCATATAGAGGGGATGCTTGCTCCTTCGATGGTACTATTGAAGAAGGAGAGGTGCCTAACCGGATGTTTGGGAGTGAGCTACTGAGAGAGTTGGATGGTCTCAGTATTGAATTTAGGAAAGATGATCTGATTGATGGTAAGAAGAGAAAGCATTGATCAAAGAAAGATGACACACACTTTAATTGGATGAAAAAGACTTCTTTGACTTGCCATATTGGAAGATAAACTTATTGTGTCACTGCTTAGATGTAATGTATATTAAAAAAAATGTGTACGAGCTCCTATTGGCAACAATCTTGAATATCAAAGATAAGATCAAGGATGACTTAAATTTTTGATTGGACTTAAAAGAATGGAATATTAGAAGATCATTCCATCCAAAGCCGGCAAGGGGAGAATAGTTATGCTATGTTATGAATGCCTTCGAATGGTCCATATTTCTTCATGTGTTAGAGAATATAAAGGTCCCAGATGGAGACTCAAGCAACATATCAAAACGTGTGAATAGTAAGGATGTCAAACTTGGGGGATTGAAGACTCATAATTATCATGTGTTGATGTAGGAATTATTCCCAATAGCTATTCATTGTGTGTTACCAATAAATGTCAGAATGGCTATTATACGTCTTTGCAACTTTTATAGAGATATTTGTGCAAAAAGGTTGCTTAAAAAAAATGTGAAGAAAATAAAGGCAAGGACGGTGACTATATTATATGATTTGGAGAAGATATTTTTACCATAATTTTCACCATTATGATGCATCTCACCGTGCACCTTATGGAGAAAATTACACTTGAAGGCCTAGTGTTCTGTCAATGGATGTATTCTACCGAGAGAAATATTCAAATTCTAAAATCTTATGTAAGAAATATGAATCATTCGAAGGAATCTATAGCAGAAGGTTATTTAGGTTAAGAGTGTTTGAAAATCATTGTCATAGGTTAAGCTATGGCAGCGGTTATAGAATCGCTACCATAGTTGAGCTATGGTAGTAGTTTTCATAACCATTGCAATAATTGCTGCTATAGACCTATGGTGACGACCGCAGTGGCAGTGGTTGTCTAACCACTGTCATAGCCTATGACAGTAGTTACGAATCACTGCCATAGCTTTATTCTATAGTAGTGATAGAAGTAATATCCTAACTACCCTTTAGGATATTCGACAAATCGAGCTTTAAATGACCTGACTCTAATTTGTCTGCCTACTATTCCTTAACATGGGTCGGACAATCCCAAATTTTGAGATGACTTAGACTTGATTTCTTACCATGCCATATCTCATACGGTGTGGTATGAATGGTTTTAGAGAGAATCCTATTTAGTAGGTATATTATTGTCATTAGACTATGTCTCTAAAAAAATCAAGGAGATCCGTGAAGCTTATCATGGATCGGACCATATCTAATAGGATCCAATTTCATCATTCTAAAATTTTGTTGAGTTGAGGCATTCTAGGTGGAGTCCATTGTGAGACTATACCATTATATTTGAGATAGTCTAAGAATTTTCAACTAAGGTATTCGCCTCCTCGATCTGATCGAAGAATCTTAATGGATTTTTTGATTTGCTTTTCTACTTTATGTCTGAATTTTTTGAACTTTTCAAAGGCTTCAGATTTGTGTCGCATCAAATACACATATCCATACCTAGATAGATCATCGATAAAGATAATGAAGGAGATATAATTGCCTCTAGTCAACACATCAAATGGGCCGCACACATCTATGTATACTAGGGCAAGTAGGTCCATGGCCCTTTTTTCATGTCCTACAAAAGAGAGCTTGGTCATTTTGCCCTAAAGGTATGATTCATAAATCGGATATGACTTGGAAGTCAACGGACTCATAAGTCCGAATTTCTTCAATTTGTTAATCCTATCTTTGGCTATATGACCTAGCCTAAGCTGCCATAGATACTTATCATTTAGACTATTCTTAGGTCACTTAGATCCTATGGCATTTATGTTTTGCTCGATATTTAATACAGATACATCAACATGTAATTGATAGAGACTGTTAATCAAGAAACCACTAGCAATTTTATTTCTTTTAAAAAGAATAGTATAGTGATCCTTAAGAAAGTTAATTACATAGCCTTTATATGCTAAACAAGAAATAGAAATCAAATTCTGGCTTGCTGCAGGCACAAAATAACAATCTCTAAGAATTAAATCTAATCTTGACAGTAATCGAAGAGAATAGGTTCCCACGGCCTCAGCAGGATCATCTCACCATCCCTTAGCCTCCTGTTCTCCTCAAGACCCTGCATAGAAGTGCATAAGTGAGTACTAGAACTAGAGTCAAGCATCCAACTAAATACAAAAGAAATCATTAGTTAGATTCAATAACGAGCATACCTCTAGAAGGACCTGCCTCCTTGTTGTTCTTTAGGCTGGTCAGGTATAAAGGGCAATTCCCCTTTCAATGGTCGTCGATGTTGCAATGAAAATATTTTTCTTTATCTGCAGCCTTCTTCTTCGGGTCTCCCTTCTTCTTCTTCCCACCTTCTAGCTTCTACTTTTTTCTAAACTTCTTCTTCTTTCCAAAAAATTTTCTCTTAAAAAAAGTTTACTTCACAGCAAGTACTGAGTTCTTTGAACTTTTTAAAGAAAGCTCAGCAGTAACCAGCATATTCATGAGTTCAGCCAAGGTACATTAAAGCTTATGCATATGAAAGTTCATGATGAACTATCCATATGCATCAGTCAATGACTGCAGGATCACACCAATCTGCAAATCTTTGTCAAGCATGACCTCGAGCTTCTCAAGCTCCTTTAGATCCTTGATCATTGTCAAACAATGATCTTAGACTGACTGTCCATCATGCATCTGAGCCTTAAAAAGTCTCCAAAAGACTTGATATCGGGCTGTGCGACTCTGCTCACCGAATAACTCTTGCAGGTGAGCCAACATTTGACGAGCAGTCTTAATGTTTTCATGTTGATGCTATAATTCATTAGACATTGAGCTCAACATATAGTACCTAGCTTTATTATCATCGTCCATCCACTTCTCTAGAGATGCTTTTTGATCCACGGTTGGATGGGCTGATAAAATGGGTGGGTCCTAGTCCAATACATAAGATAGCTTTTTGGAATCCTAAATGATTTTATAGTTTTCGAACCAATTCTTATAATTAGATCCGATCAGTTTGTGGGTTTCTAAAATTTGGGCTAGTGGGTTTGATGCAGATATTTTTCTATAGAGAGTCAAAATTTTTAGTTAGACTTTGTAATTAAACTTAATCAATTTATTTAAAAATTTTATTTTTAAATAAATTAAGGTTTCACTATTTTTTTGGATCCCTACACTCTCTTGATAGAGATGCAAAAATCTTCGTGATCATAGATTTCTAGTGGGTGGTACGGTCCTATTGATTGACTCACCATCTCACCTAATAGTTATTGGTGATGGATCAATTGATGAGTGGACAACTCTTGTTTAATGATTCTCTAATCATGGTGCATCCAAATTTATTCTCTAATTCATGAACCTCACCATGCTCGAAATATTACTTCAATCCTTAGTTAAGTTAGACCCACCATTTGCATGAATTGAATTTTTGATTGGATCTCTCACTATATTTAAAATATTGAGCCCAACCCATCCTCTAACTCGCAGCATCTAATGCTTAATAGATAAGGTTGCAACTTTACGGTGCAACTAAATCACTGTAACTAGTCGAGAGCATTCAAACTCGGGAAGGGCTCGCATATCTATAATGATGGAAGACCCATGACTTAATATTTTTTTAGGAAGATTTGATTTAGGCCTCTTAAACTTGACTTGACTTAGTCATAATAATTATGACTAATCTAGTGGCATGGGTTAGCTCGAATCATTAGCCATCTCAAATCAGAACTAGATCGACCCAATCAGCCAAGTAAGTAAGATCAGTGGGAGGAATATGCCATTAACTCACCATGAATGCATTCAAGTCAAGTAGTTTTTAATTAAAGACCACCGATCATATCTGTCAAACTTATCTTAGACATCGATTTATCAAACCAAAACTAATCAGATTAGCCTACAATCCAGGCTCGAACCATGTAGCCAAATTAGGTCCTGACTTGGTCGATCATATGTGACTATGAGTCGACCTTGATCCAGACTTAATCCTGTTGGGCTGATCAATTCTAAACACTCTTGATCCCACCTAACCAACTTTTGATTCGATTTGATCAACCGCTAGACTTAATTGAGCTACCCATACTCGAACCCAAATTTATGAAGGTGTCTTAGATCTAAAAATTCATAATTTTTAGATCTAATTGATTTCATAATCTTAATTCTTAATTAAGTTTAGGTTCATAAATAAAACATACATAAAAATCCTAGGATTTCAGGATCTAGGATTTTGTAAAAAAATAAGTTTAGATTTTTGATTAAGGATAGACACACAGCACCCCTACACGCCATAAGAGCACCCCATCAAATGAAAATGGAGGACCTTTAAACCCTGCTTACTCTTATGACTAGATGGCCAAGGGGAATGCCAAGGGGAATGCCTGAATCAGAAATTAATTTACACTACAAAACTTGTTAGATTTAAATCATATATCACATATACAATTGATGATCTAATCTATACATGCTTTGCATACGTCTCATGTATAAAAAATAAATATTTACATGCATGATTTAGATCTGATTATATCTAATATAACATCTAAAAATAAAATATCAAAAGAAAATTTATTCTAGACATATCATAGATCAATTCTAGTCTAGACATGCATCTCATACATCATATATATGAACTAAAATTTTTAATTTTCTAATTTTAGATCTAATCATATCTGATGTTATATCTAAAATCACTAATATTGTATCATAAAATAAATTAAAAATTAGATTTAAAGTAGATCTAAAGAACTGCAAATGCAGCTCTGATTCCAATTGAAGAAAAATCTAGTTTTCCACCGTAGGATCGATCTGATCTGATCAGATCTATAGCAAAAATTTTTAAACTTTTCTATAACTTTTGATCAGATCTAAAATTTTTTAGATCTAATCTTTATGATTTGATATTAAAACTAAAAATTAAAATTAAATCTAGAATATCAAATGTTACCTATTTAGGGTAGATAATTATCCTGATAATGATCGCCCGGGGTTCTGAATCTAGTCATGCAAGTGCCTGGCCTCTATCGGAGTCCACTTGAGCTAGTTCTAGATGTCTTCTTCTCCTAAATCTAATCTCTAAAGATTAGATTTGGATCAAATTTGTTGAGCCTTCAAAATAAAAATTTAAGGTAGCATGCTCGTCTCACGAACACCATCGTCTCTTGCTTGATCTTTATGCCAACTGCTTTGGATCTTCTTGCTGGAATTTTGCCTAAGCTTTGGGCATGGAGAAGAGGGAGAGGAAGAGGATGAAGGGGCATGAAAGAGAAGAGGGGGTGATAGCACTTTGGCATAGAGAATGGATGCAGCATTAAAAACCTATGGCGCAATAGCATTTTTATAGACCCATATATGCCATGCAGTGCCACACAACATCAACCAATCAAATTGGTTGATTTAGTCAGATTTTAATCTGATTGGCCATGCTTACACACCTGATCCAATCAGGTTAGAGTCCCCAAAAATCATCCATAGATGGTGCCAACAATGGATAAGCACAAAACTTATTGGCACCTAGGTCTTTGATCCCATCAAGAAATCCTAGAGTCCCATTCATATGGACTCTCCCCTCCTTTTCCCCATGTGCACATGCCAACATGGGGCATGCACATATTTTTGTGCATGAAAACCCAAGAGGGTGTGTGCCCCTAGAAAGTCTCTAGGGGGCACATGCCCTTCTCCTTTCATTCCTACAAAAGATCGGGTCAAACGATCCATGTCCTAAAGGTTATGGGAATTGGCAGGTCATGTCCTATTTCCATCCTATGAATTAGTACAAACTTAGATCAGTTAGAACAATCCTATTTTGACCTGGACAAGTTGTAGTAAGATCAGGACAAAGCCATACAAGATTTCTGGATGAGCCCAAATCAATTTGGCTCAATTGAGACAAACCAAAATAGTTACAGAAGAAGAATGTTAGGCTCAATTGTGTGCTAGCATGATTTTCTTGAACCTAATTGGATCAAATCCAAATCAATCAAATTGAGTTAGCTCAATTGATGACATCCAGACCCAAATTCTTATTTGTGTGATCAAGTTAGGTTTAATTCTATATGATAATGAGACATGTCGCGATCTCTATCATTGACATCATCGAAATATCTTTCGATGGATTAGAACTCTTTCAATTCATCCAATTAGAATGATCGATCATCAAGATCATTCTAATTGCTTCTAAAATCCTCCAATGACAACTTGCAGTATATGGTGGCAATCCATTAGAACTGAATATGAACCTCTTGATGTAGCTACCTATGTGATTGAGTTCTTCTATCATGAGCTCCGATAGGATTAGGGTTAAGGTGAACTTGTCAAACCCAACACCCTATCAAATGATTGAATCATTTGATCTGAGTTCGATGTGAAATCCTAATAGAAAACTCTCTTTCTATTATATCACATTGCCATGGTCATGGGCTTAAGGACTCAATCTCATGATCATCATAGAACTACTTCTCATCTATCGAGGTTGACTGATCCCATCTTGGTGCGAACTAGTTCCTATAATGAACATACTATAGCCAACATACACCTCAAGATTTTAAATGTCTAGGAGACCAAGATATCATATAGTCAAACTATAATATACTCAAGATGAACTGTCGATGCATCTCAGGTCTAAGATCAGACACATAACTACAGCATCGAGCTCAATCATTGACGAGAAGATAGACTTCCTTATAACTACTCGAGATGGTCATGCTCAGTATCCTCATTCTCTAATGAGTATCTGTACTTTTGCTCTGGTGTCTTCATACCATAGGCTCAAAACTCATCTATCCTAAGAAAGCGATTGTACACCAACCTTTTGGATCGATCATCATCCTCGTGATGATCTTACGATCAGGAGCAATTTATGAGTTAATTATAAAGATACATGTCTTAAATTTTTAACTTTTGAAAATATGTATTAGCATTCCATTAACTCAAAGAATGTATCACAGACACTATATATACAATGCGATAGAATAAAATATTTTTTTATTAATTTTTAAGTCAAAATTATAAAAATATCTCTAGAAAGTGTATTACAAGTGTCAACCAATTTGACTTCTAGGGTACTTATCTAACACCAGCATCCTGTAATGAAAAAAATAAAGCAATATTAGTAAGTTTCAATTTGGACAGGTATTTTTCGATACGGAGGCGTATCTTTCGATACACTCTTTCGATTCTCAAACAGATTATTTTTATATATTCCATTCAATGTTATAGAGCTATAGATACCTCTAGCCCATCGATTGAATAGTTAGATTAAATTTTTAGCCTGTGGATCTTCTTCCTAGACTCAAACCTAAATATACAAAGCTTCTAAAAATAAAAACTTAAAATAATTTAATAATATATATACTTGATGTAATGGCTAGAATGATAAGCCTAGTTGGTCATGCAGCTGTGGGTCCTGGAGAAGCTCTACGACCATATTACGGATGGCATCTAGGAGACTCTGAGGTCGCTGGCTCAAAAGCCTTTACACGACCTCCTCCACGTGTGCATCACTCTAGATCTAGGATGTTGAGGCTTATGAGGATGTTGAAGGGTATCAAGATGGTGGAGGATTGAAGCTATGGTTGAATCCTATGATCCGACTCCTACTTACCCCCTGGTGGCACTGAGCCATCCCTCAAGGTCAAGGAGGGGCTGAGAATATGGGTCATCACCGTACCTCTCAGCAATGTACTCCACATAACGTGACTGTACAGCTTAGAAATATATTAGTTGTAATATAAAAATTAGATTCTATAACAACATAATTAGTAAATAGAGTTTCAAGTTCTTACCATGATCTATCGTGATGTAGAATCTAAATAATTATCTATCTTCCTAGACTGGTGTGTGGCCTACCACGATTATAGTTGGTTTGGTGGATGACCTAGCTATCATGCTTACGATAAGTAAATAATTAAATTAAATTAATTAAAAAATATATATAAGAGTTTTCATAATTCTAGTGAAGAGCTTTGATATTGATTTCTTATCAATCTATCGACCATAACATGTATGCCGATCGATCTACCTATATGTTTGATCAGATCTTGCTGGATGGTGCAGTTTTACTGCAACCTCAAGTATCTATCAGAGTACTCCTTACTGCTCCACTAGTCATAGAGGGACTGCCATATGTCTGGCTGCATCCAGTGATCCATGAAGGATCTCCAGTCCAATGGTGACTGGGATCCAGAGTGCTGGATGACGTACTGCTTGAGGCTATAAAGGCCATATCGGAGCCTCCATGTGGCCACCTCCTCAAAAATCTAATGGCCAGTCTCTTCATCTTGGGAAGTCTCGAATTGATAGTAGTCCTACAAGATAAAAGCAAGCAAGTATTTATATATAATTAAAATACCAATGTATCGAGAATTTATAAATTAAACTAGTTTTGACTTACCAAAAATATACCCCAGACTACATCACATGCTTCTAACGGTGAGCTAGAAAACTTGTTCACCAATCCCAAAATCAAGTGTCGAATGATGTTGGTAACCACACGAGATACTCCAGACTCTTTAAACATGCTGCAAAATTGATTTTGAATAATAAATATTAACTCTAGAATTGCTAAATTAGAAACATATTAGTTGAAGTTGTAATACTTACGAGTGGCTGAATGTGGATGAGCTATCTATCCTCTGATTGAGTCGGAGGTGCTGTGAGCCAGACGGGTCTTCGATCATGATTCTGTGTCTGTGAGCTGATCGCTACTGCTTATGATTGTGGGGTCATCGATGACCCCCTATCATCTGGTATGAGATGTACGGAACCATGCGAGCTGGCCGCATGATCACTCTCTCCTTGAAAGCTCTATCTTTGGCTAGAATGGCTCCGACCTCGAGAAGACATGATGTATAATATTTGAAAATAAAAATAAAAATCAAAGCAAGCAGATGATCTAAAAATTGATTCAAATAAAATATCTATCGAAACATAATACGATGATCAAAATTTAACAAATATATAACAATGATTATTAGTTAGCATCTATAATGCATCAGCAGTCCAATGTTTCTCGTCCAACAATATATGATAATGTGTTAGTCTGCTAATTTTCTAATTTAAGCATTGTCTGATTCTCATTTAACAGTATATGATAATCTCAATACATAAAAATATGAAGAAGGCTCCGATCTGCCACTGAAAAATAAGGCGTTGCACATTTCTCTACACCTTTAACCATGAGGTAGCTACAAGTGGTTGTCTGTGATATAATAGACCATCCAAGCTTGCCCTACATTGCAAGTTCTTCTACATCAAAGTATAGTAAGATGGCTGCAAGTGGTTGTCTGCAATATAACAGACCATCCAAGCTTGACCATACAACAACAAGAATAGAATGCATCACCTCCATTTAGGTACATTTTGCACAGGCAATCATCATAGCCTCTATCACCAAGCCTGCGGCTGCCTTCTCAAGCTGTAAATCAAAAATATAAATTTTATTAAAAAATAAAATTCATGTGCTTGTACAGTCTAGTCATCTGGTAAGCTCCAAGTCCAAACTACAAGCATTGGTACTTACATAGAAAGACGTGGAAGATAATATATGCGGATCAAAAGCTCTACTTGTCCAATACACTTACTGATGTGCAAGAGCTTAATGGTGACATGCTCGAGCATATGTGTTGGTGCAGAATTTGGTTGACGTCGGATCGAGCTGGAGTCGAGGAAGACGAGGTCACCACCGGTGACCTACAAAATAAAGTTCCATCCGGAGTCGATGGTGGTGGCTCTGGTAGGACCCTCCGATGGTCAAGTTAGCTCTTCTGGCCAACAAAAATGGAGTGCTCAGAGAGGAGTTCGGCAGAGTTTCGAAAAGAAAAAGAAAGCTTTGCAAAAACGTATCTGAAGGGTCCCTTTTATAGATGGAGCATGTTGTAACTGTCCTGATAAATGATCATCTTAACCATTCTGATAAATGCCAATCATAATTATCTTGATAAATGATAATCATAATTATCATGATAACTATAATCGTTCAGTAGTGGGATCGCCTATAGGAATCCATCTGAAGAAACGGTCCGGAAGGAGTTTGGCTCCTATAGAAATTCGACCGCTAGAAAAGTCTAGAAGGAGTTCGACTTTTGTAGAAGCTCGGTTGCTGGAGGAGATCAAAAGGAGTTTGGCTTTCGTAGAAACTCGATTGCTGGAGGAGTCCAAGGAGTTTGGCTTCCATAGAAGCTTGGCTGTTGGAGGAGTTTGGAAAGAGTTCGACTGCTGAGAAGTTCGATCGGCTGAAGAGGTTTGGTTGGGGCTTGGCCGCTAAGAAGTTTGATTGTTGGAGGAGTTCAAAAAGAGTTCGGCTATTGAGAAGTTCGGTCGGTTGAAGAAGTTCGGCTGGGGCTTGGCCACTAAGAAGTTTGGCTAGGTTTGTCCGCTGGGTAGTTCGACCACCGAATGAATTCGACGGCTAGGATGAGAATTTTTTATTGAAGCTCTTCTATGATTACCAGCTGCATTAGGCTAAGCTTTAGACTGGACTTCGATGGGAGCGAGATTTATCCCCAACAATAGTCCCCCCACTCCCAAGTTCGAAACTCAAAGGAAGAGAGTACAAAAAGGATTACTGTCGAAGTTCTCTTCAAGGCTATGCACCTTGTCTCCAGCCGAGATTGAAAGTGTAGTTGAAGCTCAAGGAAGATCTTGTTTTCTATTGTTGTCGAGCACAATGGGGCCATCTTTGAGGCCTTTCCTCTCATCCCATCTAAAATGATTGAAATCGATGAGGTCTTCGACTTTGCTCACATTAGGATGAGGTTCTCCTCCTATTCCTAACGGGTTGTGGGGGCACATAAGGACCGTTGACAGGGCCACTCCCTCCATCTCATCTAAAATAAACGAGATCTTCGACTTTGCTCACATTAGGATGAGGTTCTCCTCTTGTTCCTAATGGATTATGGGGAACATAAGGACCGTTGTCAGGGCCTCTCCCTCCATCTTATCTAAAATGAATGAGGCCTTCGACTTTACTCATGTTAGGATGAGGTTCTCCTCCTATTCCTAATGGGCTATGGGGGCACATAAGTACCGTTGATAGGGCCTCTCCCCCCATCTCGTCCTAAATGAATGAGGCCTTCGAAGCTCGGGAGAAATTTTATCTCTAGCTGAGGTTGGCCTGATCGCTCGGGAGAGATCTTATCTCTAGCCGAGGTTGATTCGATCGCTTGAGAGATCTTATCTCTAGCCGAGGTTGATGCAGGTGCTCGAGAGAGATCTTATCTCTAGCCGAGATTGATGCGATCACTCGAGAGAGATCTTATCTCTAGCTGAGGTTGACATGGTCACTCGAAAGAGATCTTATCTCTAGCCAAGGTTGACGCGGGCGTTCGAGAGAGATCTTATCTCTAGCCGAGGTTGACTCGGTCGCTCGAAAGAGATTTTATCTCTAGCTGAGATTGGCGTGGTCACTCAGAAGAGATCCTATCTCTAGTCGAGGTTGATACGGTCGCTCGGGAGAGATCTTATCTCTAGTCGAGGTTGAAGGACTTTGATCGACTCATGTTAGGATGAGGTTCTCCTCCTGTTCCTAACACGACCACTATTGACTACTTCTTTCCTATCATCACATAGTTTTTACACTAAAAAATAATATTATTGAAATGGAAGAATTTTATTGAAAAAAAGTTTCGGCAGCGCATCCCCAAATTCTTTATATTTCAAGATTGTGGGAGTTTTGTTCCTTCGAGTTCCTTCAGATGATAAGCTCTGGGCCGGACGATCTCCTCTATCTTATGCTGGCCTTCTCAATTTGGGGTGAGCTCCTCTTGACTTTGACATTGGGAGATGATGGATCACCGAAGTACCAAGCTCCTTCCAGACATGGCATCGATGATACAGGAGGCAACCGATCTTTCTATTGTTCCTCCATCATTGGTGGTTCTGGCTATGACAGCACCCTCGATCGATCTTCTCCTGCTTCAGGATGGCATCCGAGGAATCGATCAAGCTAGCCTCTCCTGATGAGCTCCTCGATTTTATTTCAAAGCTGAACACATTCTTCAGTATCATGGCCATGGTCGTGATGGTAGAGGCATTACTTTCTTCGATCGTGCTTATTTGGAGGAGATCGTAATTCTTCTGGTCTTGACAGCTGGTTCCTAATTTTCGTCAGAACTTGAGCCTTAGAAGCACTAAGGGGGGCATAGTTGTGGAACCTTCTGGGAGGAGGACTTCTTGGCACCCTTCTGTCAGGGCTTTCTTGATGGCGAGCTCAAGAAGTTTGGGCTCACTTGCGCTAGGGGGGAGTCCGTGAGCGCGGTCGAACTTCACTCGACCCTCCATCAATGGTGGGTCTATTAGACTCGTCCGTCCATCGCTCTCCTACGACTTCTTCATCCTTCAATTTAAAGGCTTCTTCTGCATAGGCATATCTCTCGATCTGGGCTAGCAGATCGGTAAAGTCTCTGGGATACTTCTTTTTTAGGAAAAATAGCAAATTATTCTTTTGAAGGCCATCCTTGAGCATGGCCATTGCAATAGAATGGTCCAGATTTCAGACCTCCAATGTCACAGCGTTAAATCAGATGACATAAGCTCGGATGGATTTTTTCTCCTTCTGCTTGACATTCATTAGAGAATCCAAACTTCGGTGCGGACGTCGGCTACTGACAAAGTGAGCCATGAACTGATGGCTCATATGGTCAAAAAAGAAGATCGTACTCGACTTCAATACTGAGTACCAATTTCTTGCTATCCCTCTTAAGATAGATGGGAAAGCTCGGCATAATATGGCATCTAGTGCGCTATGAAGCAGCATCATGGTCCCGAAGGCCTTCGAATAATCAATCGGATCAGAGATTCCATCGTAGCTTTCAAGTTGAGGGAGCTTGAAGTTCGGTGGAACAGGCTCTTACATAATTCAAGAAGAGAAAGGAGGATCAGTGCAGACGTCGTCATGGTGAGCTGGGGTGATGTGGCTGAGCTCCTCAATTCGTCGGTCCATCTCCCACAGTTTGTGATTGAGGATGTCATCTTGGTCGCAGACCTTGGAGGGCTTTCGACTATAGATGAAGAAGGTCTCCTCCAAAGGAGAATCATGATCTGAACTTGGATCCTCTGCTCTTTATTTGTCCTTCCCAGCGGCGACAGGCATGCTAGCTCAAATGCTCTTTCTTGGGACCAATTCCAACATCCTGATGGTGGGTTTCTTGGTGGAGTCACCATTGGGAGCTGCCGCATGGCCTGCACCATCTCGGTGAGGCCTTGAATCCGCTACATCAGTAGGTTAAACTGCTTTGGATCCACTATGGCTGTAGGTGGAGCTTGAGTTATCGAAGTTGGAGCGAAAACTGATGTATCTGGATGGGATCTGACTGTAGAGGCCGTTGCTCGCTGGGTCGAAGCTTTTCTAAGAGGCATCTTTTTTCTATAAATAACTCTAGATCGCTGCTGAGCACTCCTTTAAGATCAAGGGCACCTCAAGAATAGAGGGCCCTTCCTCTAGCGTCAATTCTATTGGTGTAGAATTTGGTTGATGCCAAATCGAGCTAAAGTCGAGGAAGACGAGGTCATCGTCAGTGATCTGTAAAATAAAGTCCCATCTGGAGTTCATGGTGGTGGCTCCGATAGGACCCTCCAATAGTCAAGTTAGCTCTTCTGGCCAACAGAAATGGAGTGCTCAGAGAGGAGTTCGGTAGAGTTTCAGGAAGGAAAAGAAAGCTTCATGAAAATATATCTAGAGGGTCCCTTTTATAGACGAAGCTTGTTGTAACTATCCTGATAAATGACCATCGTAACCATTCTGATAAATATCGATCATGATTATCTTGATAAATGACAATCATAATTATCGTGATAACTGTAACCATTCAGTAGTGGGATCGCCTATAGGAATCCATCTGAAGGAATGGTCTGAAAGAAGTTCGGCTCTTATAGAAATTCGACAGCTAGAGGAGTCCAAAAAGAGTTTGGCTTCCATAGAAGCTCAATTGCTGGAGGAGTTCGGAAGAAATTCGACTTCTATAGAAGCTTGATTGCTGGAGGAGTCCGAGGAGTTTAGCTTTCATAGAAGCTCGACTGTTGGAGGAGTCCGAAAAGAGTTCGGTTGCTGAGAAGTTCGGCTGGCTGAAGAGGTTCGGCTGGGGCTTGGCCGCTAAGAAGTTTGGCTGCTGGAGGAGTCCAAAAAGAGTTCGACTGCTGAGAAGTTCGATCGGATGAAGAGGTTCGACTGGGGCTTGGCTACTAAGAAGTTCGGCTAGGTTTGTTCGCTGGATAGTTTGGCCACTGAATGAATCCGACTGCTAGGGAGAGAATTTTTGATTGAAGCTCTTTCGTGATTACCAGCTGCATTAGGCTAAGCTTTAGACTGAACTTTGATGGAAGCAGGATTTATCCCCAACAATATGATTAGTATATTTGATGGATTTGATCTGATTATTGGTGGAAGCCTATATAAAAACCTTTTAGATAGCAACCGTCATAGTCGTGATGGACTATAGGAGTTGCTATAGTTATAGCCTTGCTTAGCCTCAAGGGGGTAGCAACCCTATAGAGGGTAAGCATGACTATAACCATAGCAATCCTGTCCATTATGACTATGGCGATTGCTATTTGAATGTTTATGACATGAGATTCCACCAATAACTAGATCAAATCCACCAAATGTGCTAATCATATGCTCGAGCCTATCATCGTTAAGCTCTGCACATCAGCAACGTTTTGAATAAGTAGAGCCTCTAAAGCTCTTGCAATTATCTCCCATGGATCGATCCCCATACAAGTACCAATGCTTGTAATTTGATCATAAATCCACATCTCGGGCTCGTATTTGCAATGCAGTCCAAATCTTTTCTCGATTTGAGCGCTTTGCATGTTGAGATTGAAGTGCGTAGGGCACATCTCGAGAATGTCTTTACAATGCAGCTCGAACATTTTCTTGGTTCGAGCACTTTGCATATCGAGACTAAAGTGCGTAGGATATGTCTTGGCCTCGTGTTTGCAGCTCGAACCTTTCATCGATTTGAGTGCTTTGCATGTCAAGATCGGAGCATGTAGGGCATGTCTTGGGTCAGTGTTTACAATGCAACCCAAATCTTTTTTCGATTCGAGAGCTCTACATGTCAAGATCGAAGTGCGTAGGGCACATCTCGGCCTCATGTTTGTAGTCTGAATCTTTCCTCGGTTCGAGCACTCTACATACCAAGATCGGAGCGTGCAAGGCATGTCTTGGTTCGATATTTATAATGCAGCTTAAATATTTTCTCAGTTCGAGTGCTCTGCATATTGAGACCAAAGTACATAGGGCACGTCTCGATCTCATGTTTGCAGCCTGAATCTTCCCTCGATTCGAGTGCTTTGCATGTCGAGATTGGAGCATACAGAGCACGTCTCAAGCCGGTGTTTATAATGTAGCCCAAACCTTTCCTTGGTTCGAGCACTCTACATGCCAAGATTGGAGCATCTAGGGCATGTCTCGGGCCGATGTTTGCAATGCAGCCCGAACCTTCTCTTGGTTCAAGCGCGCAGCATGCTGAGACCAAAACATGCATAACACGTCTCAACCTCATGTTTTATTTTTAATATCTAATTATTCTTAACTAATATAATTTAGATAAAAAAATAATTTTTAGTGACGGTATTAGCTATCGCTAATACCGATGCTAATACTCATAATAGAAAAAGACTATCATATAGGACTGAGGCACGCGTGAGATGGCACGCAGGAATTGAGGCACGATGAGACACAAGTAAGCAAGGACTGAGTCTCGGGGATGCGACCACGAACGGGAGCTTGGGAAGGCTAGGAGCTTGCATCCAAGAACTCAAGGAGGTGGGAGGTTTGGGGAGGCGGGTCGGATGCAGTCAGGGAGAGATGACCAGGGGAGAAAGGGGGTGGTAGATGAATCGAAGGGCCGGAGATTCGAAGAAGGAGGCAGGAGGCAGTCGGGGGAGGGAGGGGGTTGATAAGTAGTAAAAATATACTAATAAAAGTATTAAATTATAAAATAAATTAAAATATTTTATTAAAAATTGATACTTTTATTAATCTTATGCAGGAAAGAAGGCTACCAATGTGAAGATCTCATTTTTCTGATTCAGATGAAATAAATTTCAGGCAAAACGGACTTCAAACGAGCCCAGAATCGAATTTCAAAAAAAAAAAAAAAAAAAAAAAAAAAAAAAGAAAAAAAAAAGAAAAAGAAAAAGGGAAAAACAGAGAAAATCAGTGAGAAGAAAGAAAAACAGGGAAGAAAGGAGAATCAGAGAGAAAATAGAGAGAGACGGGAAGAAGGAAAAGAAAGAAAGAGAGAGAGGAAGAAAGAGAGAGGAGATATCAAGGAGCCTCTTCTTCTTCACCAAGTTCTCCGCATCAAGAGCAATAGATAATCAATTTCAGCAATCAAACAGTCTAATTTCTTCATGCTTTTTATTTTATTTACTGTTTTTAAATTTGTTATCATGAACTAAATTTTATTTTACTAAGGCTAAGGTGTAGCCACTCTTTTGATGCAATATTCAGTATAATTTATTTTTAAATTTTATTCATGAGGAGTATATAAATCTGATCTTAATGCTTTTAGATTACTGGCCATCTTCTAATTGATCTGATGAACATAGATGTTACGGACCAAGTACATCTATGTTAATGCTTCTTGATTATATACCTTGTATTATGAATCAAATTAGAATTCATATGCATGCAGGAATTTTAGTGCGCTTTGGACGCAGCGTATTTTAATTAGAGGGTTTCACAAAACCTAATGCATTAATATTTATTTAAATTACACTTGGATCAAAGGGTAATTAATAAATATTAATAGATTTGCTATGCCTGGACCAAAGGGTAGTGAATAAATTAGGAGACTCCACCGTCACATGAAATAAAATTAATCTAAAAACCTGAATATCGTATTGATTGAGTTGGTGAACCAATTGCCTTAGTAATCCATTGCTCTTGAATTTAAAACCTCAATAATTTACACTCTCTCTATTTAAAAAAAAAAAATTTAATTATTTTAATTATTTTTTTTAATTTTTTTTATTCTCATAAATCGATCTTCTAAATAAAGCATAGGAAAGAGCTTTTCAGTACTTATTTTCCAATCCTCTAGGGACGATACTCTACTCATTCACTTTATTACTTGATCGACTGGTGCACTTGCCATAGCTATAAATTGGCACGCATCAAGTTTTTGGCGCCGTTGCCGGGGATTGAGTTTAAAATAATATTGAAATTTTGATCCTAGCTTTACTTTAGAAATTTATTTTTAATTTTATTATTTAAAAAAAAAAAAAAAAATTGTTGTTCATTGCATGACACGTACTGGACATAGTAACTTACTACCTTTAGATCCAGAAATTGAAAGAACTATTAGAAGATTACAGCAAGAGAGAAACATGGCAGCTGAAGATCCTAACGACATCAATCTAGGATTGGATATGGCGACTGAAGGACAGCATGAAGCTATTCGACCAGTATATCGATCATTAAATGATTATATTACACCATCTGTAGCCGATGCAGCTTCGAGCATCAGGAGACCGCCTATACGAGCAAACAACTTCGAAATAAAACCGGCGATGATCCAGATGATTCAATCAACTGTCCAATTCAGTGGACACGTGCATGATGATCCGAATGCCCATATTTCTAATTTTCTTGAACTTTGCGATACTTTTAAAATTAATGGGGTGTCGGATGATGCTATTAGATTAAGGTTATTTCCTTTCTCTTTACGGGATAAAGCTAAAAATTGGCTTCATTCTCTTCCGGCAGGTTCTATCACAACTTGGGATGTCCTAGCCCAAAAATTTTTAGCCAAGTACTTTCCACCTTCCAAGACTGCTAAGATGCGCAACGATATCACTTCCTTTATGCAGATGGACATGGAGACACTATATGAGGCTTGGGAACATTTCAAGGAATTATTGAGGAGATGTCCACATCATCAACTACCCGTATGGCTTCAGGTACAAACTTTCTATAATGGTTTATCTCCTACTAATCGTTCTATGATTGATGCAGCAGCAGGAGGAACCATTAACCGAAAAACAGAGGAAGAAGCATTCGATCTAATCGATGAGATGGCATCAAATAGCTATCAATGGCAGACAGAGTGCATGATGCCAAAAAGACTAGCAGCTGTGCAGGGAGTAGATTGCGTGCCAACCTTACTAGCTGAAATTGCAGCCCTCAGAGCCGAAGTCAACAACTTAAAGGGAACAGCTATGCATGTTCAGAGCATTACTTGTGATCTGTGTGGAGGAGGACATGATACGAATAATTGCCAGACAGGTAATCCTTTTGCTAAAACAACTGAAACAGCTAATTATATTGGTAATTTTTTCAGGCCGCAACAAAACAATCCCTACTCCAACACATACAATCAAGGGTGGAGACAGCATCCAAATTTCTCATGGAGCAATCAAAATGCAGCACAACAACCACCCCCGGGATTCCAAGTACCTGAAAAGAAGTCTAACATGGAAGAGCTAATGGTCAAATTCATACAAAACCAAGAAGCAACTTTAAAAAATTTGGAAGTCAAACTTAGGCAGGACCAAACAGCAGCAATTCGAAACTTGGAGATGCAAATAGGTCAAATGGCTAAGATAATCTCCGAGAGACCTCAAGGATCCTTGCCAAGCAATACGGAGACAAATCCAAGGGAGCAAGTCAATGCTATCACCCTAAGAAGTGGTACAAAGCTGGAGGAGCCACATCAGAAGAATGGGACCGAAGAGCCAACTACAAATAAAGAACCATCAACTCAAACTCGTCAGTCACCAAAACAACCAGCAGATGGATGGTCTCCAGGTATACGGTTTGCTGATCCAAATGTGAAGCCCTACGTGCCGCCACTGCCATTCCCAGAAAGACAAATGCAGCATCCAGATAAGGAATTTTCTAACTTTTTCAAAATTCTAAAGAATTTACATATTAATATTCTTTTTGTAGATGCTATTACTCAAATGCCCAGGTATGCCAAGTTTCTTAAAGAAATCTTAACAAATAAGAAAAAGCTGAAAGAGCATGAGAGAATAAATTTGAATGAAGAATGCTCAGCAATACTTCAAAATAAATTACCACAGAAGCTAAAAGATCCAGGGAGTTTTACTATCCCTTGCATTATTGGTGATTGTAGTTTTGATAAAGTTTTATGTGATTTAGGAGCAAGCATTAACCTCATGCCTTTTTCTATTTTCAAAAAGCTGGGTCTAGGAGAACCAAAGCCTACCACTATTACTCTTCAATTAGCCGACAGATCCATTAAATATCCAAAAGGTATAGTGGAGGATGTCTTGGTAAAGGTAAACAAGTTTATTTTTTCTGTTGATTTTATTGTTCTTGATATGGAAGAAGATTATGATGTACCCCTTATTTTAGGGAGACCTTTTTTAGCTACTGGAGGAGCTTTAATAGATATTCAACAAGGAAAATTAATTCTTAGAGTCCAAGATGAACAAGTTACTTTTAATGTTTTTAAAGATATTAAACATCCTGATAATCAAACTTGTTTTCTAATTGACATTATTGACAATCCATTATATGAGAATTCTGTAGAAAATAAGTTTGAGACTATAAAAGCAAGCAATGTCAAATTGAAAGAGGATTCGATCAAACATGAAAGTATTCTAATTGAAGTGGCACCAGATTGATCCACTTTAGAATTTAAAGAAAGTCAAGCTGAAGACTATAAATCAGAACTACTAGATAGGTTGTTTCTTTTCTTTTTAGTTTGGATCATTTTTTTTTTTTTTTTTTAGTAATTTGTTGTTGCACTTTTACTGCTCTGGTGTATATTTTCAATTTTACAGAAAAATCAATGAGAACTCAAGCAAAATTTCAAAGCTCCAAAGAACCAGATTGAGCCAAATCAGGTGTATTCTTTCCTATCCTTTATTACATCCTTTATTTTTCTTTCTCCTTTTAAAATAATATAGAATAATATAAAAAATAAAAAATTAAAATAAAAATAAAAAAAAAAATCATGTGTCAAGAAGAAAATCTTGAGCAAAGATAAACTGGATAAGTGATAAAAGATAGAATTATTTGCTAATGAATGTAATGAGTTAAAGAAGTAGATTAGTTGGTCAACTTTTAACAGCCTACTTAGGTCATTAAAAGATTATTAGCACTTTTTATTGCACATGCACACTAACAAGGCAAAGTAGGTATTGATTATAAGGCCAACTGAAGATTCAATTATCACTGAAAATTGGTAATTAATATACATTCTAATCAAAGAAACTTGAATTTAAGGAAAGAGCTACCTGCCTATAAATAAAATGCAAAAGACAGAGTATATGTGGATTGCCCAAAGCCTAGTAACTGGGTCTCTGCACCTAGGTCAAGTATGGAAATTCACGTAAAATGGTAAAGGGAAGGCCAGGATGCTCAGCAAAAAAAAAAAAAAAAAAAAAAAAAAAAAAAAAAAAAAAGGCAGTGTGAAAGCTACCTTAATTCATGAGTATAAAATTGAGAATGTATAGAAAATTGACCAAAATAAGTGATAAGAGAAGATACTTTTGTTCTTCTAGTTTAATACTGAAATGCTAAAGTTAGTCATCATGAACATAAGTGCTATAGATCTTTGATGTACTCTAAGAAAGTTTTTAATTGTATTGACTAAAAAATTTTGCTTCCGAAGCTCAATGCTTAGTTAGCAATATTTTCTAAACTTTTTGATCTTTAATCCAAGATTTTATCTCTGTGATAAATAATTTTATTAAAATATAGTATTAAATAAAACATTGCTAAGGGACTAGCAATAAATAAGTTGGGGGTGTGATAAGTAGTAAAAATATACTAATAAAAGTATTAAATTATAAAATAAATTAAAATATTTTATTAAAAATTGATACTTTTATTAATCTTATGCAGGAAAGAAGGCTGCCAATGTGAAGATCTCATTTTTCTGATTCAGATGAAACAAATTTCAGGCAAAACGGACTTCAAACGAGCCCAGAATCGAATTTCAAAAAAAAAAAAAAAAAAAAAAAAAAAAAAAAAGAAAAGAAAAAGGGAAAAACAGAGAAAATCAGTGAGAAGAAAGAAAAACAGGGAAGAAAGGAGAATCAGAGAGAGAAAACAGAGAGAGACGGGAAGAAGGAAAAGAAAGAAAGAGAGAGAGGAAGAAAGAGAGAGGAGATATCAAGGAGCCTCTTCTTCTTCACCAAGTTCTCCGCATCAAGAGCAACAGATAATCAATTTCAGCAATCAAACAGTCTAATTTCTTCATGCTTTTTATTTTATTTACTGTTTTTAAATTTGTTATCATGAACTAAATTTTATTTTACTAAGGCTAAGGTGTAGCCACTCTTTTTGATGCAATATTCAGTATAATTTATTTTTAAATTTTATTCATGAGGAGTATATAAATCTGATCTTAATGCTTTTAGATTACTGGCCATCTTCTAATTGATCTGATGAACATAGATGTTACGGACCAAGTACATCTATGTTAATGCTTCTTGATTATATACCTTGTATTATGAATCAAATTAGAATTCATATGCATGCGGGAAATTTTAGTGCGCTTTGGACGCAGCGTATTTTAATTAGAGGGTTTCAAAAACCTAATGCATTAATATTTATTTAAATTACACTTGGATCAAAGGGTAATTAATAAATATTAATAGATTTGCTATGCCTGGACCAAAAGGGTAGTGAATAAATTAGGAGACTCCACCGTCATATGAAATAAAATTAATCTAAAAACCTGAATATTCGTATTGATTGAGTTGGTGAACCGATTGCCTTAGTAATCCATTGCTCTTGAATTTAAAACCTCAATAATTTACACTCTCTCTATTTAAAAAAAAAAATTTAATTATTTTAATTATTTTTTTTAATTTTTTTTATTCTCATAAATCGATCTCTCTAAATAAAGCATAGGAAAGAGCTTTTCAGTACTTGTTTTCCAATCCTCTAGGGACGATACTCTACTCATTCACTTTATTACTTGATCGACTGGTGCACTTGCCATAGCTATAAATTAGCACGCATCAGGGGTGGCGGGCGAATCAAAAGGCTGGGGTTCGAGGAGGCAGGAGGCAGTCGGGGGTTTGGGGAAGGAGGTAGGAGGCAGAAGGCAGCACGGGGAAGACAGCTAGAGATTCGAAAAGGCGAGCTAGGTGCAGTCAGGGGGAGATAACCGAGGGAAAGCCACTAGTTAAGAGAGAGAGGGTGGCGGAGAAACCGAAGGGCCAGAGGTTCGGAAAGACAGGAGATGGCTAGAGGCTCGAGAAGGTGGGTTGGGTGCATCCAGGGTGATCGAGATGGCCAGGAGCTCGGAGAGTCGGGAGGCAGCCAGGGGGCTCGAGAAGGTGGGCCAAGTGCAGCCGAGGGGAGATGATCGGGGGGAGGCTGCCAGCTTGGGGAGAGAGGGTGTGATGGGGGGATTGAAGGGTCGGGGGTTTCGAAGAGGTAGGAGGCAGTTGGGGGCTCGGGGGGTGGGTCGGGTGCAGCCAGGGGGAGGTCACCGACTGCAGGAGAAAGGGGTGGTGGGGGGATCAAAGGGTTGGGGTTCGAGAAGGAGGATGTAGTTGGGGGCTCAGGAAAGTGGGTTGGGTGTAATCGGGGGATCAAGACAGTCGAGAGCTTGGGGAGACGGAAGGTGACCGGGTGCAGCCGAGGGGAGGCCGCTAGCCGAGGGAGAGAGGAGGTGACTGGGGAATCGAATGGCCGGAGGTTCGGGGAGGTAAGAGGCGGTTGAAGGCTCGTGAAGGTAGACCAGGTGCAGCCGGAGAGAGGCCGCCAGTTGGGGGAGAAAGGGGCTGGCGGGGGGAATGAAGGGTGGGGGGAGAGGGCGGTGGCGGTGGGGGATAAAAATACTGGAGGGTGGGAGTAGGGGTGGTGGAAAAATAAGGACCCAATGGATGGTGGGGTGGTGGAAAATGAGGGGGCGGTGGATGGTGGCATGGGAGAAAAGGAGGGCGCATGGTAGGGAGGGTGAAAATGAGGCAGGATGATTATTAGCGATGGCAGATTCCATCGCTAATAATCATTTCTCGTTGCTAATATGCAAAAAATTATTAGTGATGGATGTTGCCATCAGTAATATTATTTTTATTGCTAATAATTATATATTTAAAATAATATTTTTAAATTATTAGCGATGGCAATCCTGTCGTGGTTAAAGCCATCGCTAATACAAATTTTTTTCTTAATTTTTTTGGATGATTTAAAATCAATATTTGATTTTATTAAATTTTTGAACTTAATTAATTTATAAATCAAATTTTAATAAATTTAAATTAGATTTAATTTAATTAGACTTGACTTAATTTTAGGCTAATTGGGTTTTAATATTCTAATTAAAACTTGGATTTAATGTCTAATTGAATTAGATTTGACACGAGTTCGAATTGGATTCGAATCAAACCAAAATTATAAATTATTTTTTTATAATTAATTTAAATCATCTTAAATTTAATTAGATTTGACTTAATTTGAATGTAATTAGATTTTATAATCTAATTAGGATTTGGATTCAAAGTCCAATTGGATTAGGTTAGATAGGATTTTGAATTGAATTTGAATTATGTTTTAATTGCATTTAGATTGAACCTAAATTGAAAACTATTTTCTCCTAATTGATTATAATCAAATTTAATTTAATTAGGCTTAACTTAATAATAAAATAATTAAATTTTATTATCCATGTAGGACTTGAATTTTAAAGTCTAATTGAATGAGGATTGATAGGTAATCTAATTAGATTCGAATCGAGTTCAAATTGGATTCGAATTGAACCCAAATTAAAAATTATTTTTTTTAAATTAATTTAAATCAACTTTAATTTAATTAATCTTGACTTAATTGGAGATCAATTGGATTTTATACACCATGTAGGATTTGGATTCCAAGCCTAATTGAATTATATTTGACAAAATTTTGAATTGAATTCGAATTGAGTTCGAATTGAATTCAAATCAAATTCAAATTAGAAATTATTTTTTTAATTATTTAAATTAGCTTAAATTTAATTAGGCTTGACTTAAATTGAAAGTAATTAGATTTTATTGTCTAAGTAGGACTTGAATTAAAAGTCTAATTGAATTAGAATTGATAGAATTTTGAATTGAATCCAAATTAAACATCAATTTCTCCTAATTGATTTAAATTAGATTTAATTTAATAAATATTTATTTAATTTGAGATTAATTATATTTTATAATCTAAGTAGGACTTAGATTCAAAACTTAATTAAATTTTGTTTGGTAGAATTTTGAATTAGATTCGAATTAGGGTTGAGGCAGAGTTGGAAGATTATTAGTGATGGCAAAATATGCCATCGCTAATTCTATCATCAATAATTTTTTAAATAATTTTTTTAAAAAACTTTTAGCGATGGCAGATTTTCATCACTAATATTCAAAAATATTATCACTAATTTTTTTTATGTTTAAATATTATAAAAAAATTTGAAAATTTTATATACTTTTAGCGGCAGTGCATGTCATTGCTATTAATGAAAATGCCATCGCTAATAGTTTAATATTAGCGATGGCAATATTTTTGTCGCAAATAATCCAAATTTGCCATCTCTAATAAATTTTTTTATTTAAATATTTTAAAATATATTTTTTTTAGTAACCACTTTTGCCATCGCTAATAATTTATTTACTGTCACTAATATTATTAGCGATGGCCTAGTTATTTTGTCGGCGTTGTAGGATTTATTGCCGTCACTATCGTTAAAATCTAATTTTCTTATAGTGGGAGAAAAAAATGGATGAAAAGAAAAGAAAAAAGAGAAAGAAAGAAGTGAAAAAAAGAGGAACACCAACTATAGAGGAGAAGGAAGGAGGAAGAAGATGAATATTTTTGTTATTTTAAATAAATTTATTAATGGAGATAGATAGCTGGACTACATCAGAACATATTGATAATTAGAAGGGCTAGTTTGATATTTTTTAAAAGTATATAGGGTGCAAATAAAATTGAGCTAAAGTAGATGGAATATTTCTATAATTTATCTAATTTTATCATAATTTTTTGGTCCTTTTACCACATTTAAAAGTATCCTCAAATCATATAATTCACCTAAATTGGAATGAATATAAATAATTCTTCCAATGCTTTTTTTTCTTTCTGCTCCAAAATTTGTCTCTAATATTCAAAATCCATTTTGTAGGAATTCAATCTAAGTCAACTTCTGAGCATCTTCAAAAATTCTATTTGTTTGTATCCATTTAGTGAATATAATTTTTTGACATCCATTCTTCTAAGAGCAGATAACAAATTTTGACTATCATGATACACGACCATGTGTATAAATAGTAAATATATAACTAAGCGCTTAACAATTGATTCTTTGAAATTAATATTAAACTGAAATAATCTTCATATACCTTTATATGCTAACAAATATCTGTTAGATCAATATAGATTTTTTATTTTATCAACCTCTTTATATCATTGATAACCAGTATCTTGGTTAATCAACACATTTCCATTATAACAATTCTTATTCTATCAATACCTTTGTTAATATATTTTAATATATATTTAATCATTCTAAATTTATTGCACCATTCAACATTTATGTGCATCTTGTACAATTAAATCCAAATTATAGGGAACAATAAATCTATTATCCTACTTAATGCCCATTTTCATAGCATATCTTCTATCATCTCTTCTTTGATAGATAGCAGATTTATTTTTATCAATTTTTGTTTCATCTTGAAATTTTCTTGAAAAATATTTTGAGCAAGCTGTTTTTACCGTGCAAGGTGATTTAGGATTTAGACAACCACATAGACCGTGCATCATATATTTAGTGATAATTTCACATCTTGTCAGATCGTTATTTTCATTGGGCTTTTCTCTACTGATTATCGAATCTAATTCAATTTTTTTTGGATATTTTTAATCTTCATACAACCAGACTAGAACATAAACTTATAGCAAACCTTGTTTTTGAAATCATTCTTCTCTTTTTTATATTGTATATAAAATTATAAAAAAATAAATACAGATATAACAACACCAATAGATACCATTAATTAATTTGGGTATCGAAAAACTAATATACATGCAATAGTCTAACATGCATGCAATAGTTTTCTCAAAGTGCTACTTTTTTATAATATCGGACATCCAATCTTTGAACTTTATCTTAAAAATTTGGGCCACTAAGCATTGCAGGTAAATGTGATGAATAAATAAGGATGTCTATAATATCTATATATAGCCATTGCATCTTGATAATTTTAAATCATATATCTTGGACTTCAGGTAAAACTCGATGGGAGTATGATTCTTTTTTTCAATTGCATTACCATCAATATCATCTCTAACAGTTGCATCTTTAATATCTTTATAAATCTTAGATCTGAGAACCTTCTAATTTCTCTTAATATTGTCAAATCTTTCTTCTTCAATGTTGGAAAAGACATATAGTATAAATTGCTAGAATAATTTGAAGGGAAACTAGTAAGGTTCTGAGCATGCTGCTCGAAATTTTTTTGAAATATATAGCAACGGAAGCAAAATTAATCTACATTAATTTTACACATACTATGATATAATCTAAAACCCTACTCAGGATCTTTGACATATTAATATGGATTAGAAAAATAAAATATAATCGATTAGTAAATCGCATTTGGTGATCGATCTATATTCAGAGCATAGTACCTATGAGCAAGTGAATGATCACCACAATCTGGATCCATCAAAAAATCACTCTTGTGTCGCACTACAGCCACACACGTGTCTGGCCTCTACGGTGAGTCCACATGAAGCCCCTAGTCCTGATCAGCCTCTCCGAAGTGCTAGCTCCTCTTCAGAGCCTTCGACAGCCAACCTTCATCGATCCAATAAATGAACTACTCCTGATCTTCCAAATGCTTTGAAAATCAGAAGATGTAATGGAGGAAGATGAGATAGTGGTGAAAGCCGATGGAGATCTGGCACTCAAACTCTCCATCCAAATCTAGAGTCACCACTCTAGGATTCAGTGCTCATCCTTTAGAACCTTGATCCCTTTCTCTCTATGAAAAGACCTCACACCAAAAGAGATGCGCCCCTTTCTGATTTTTGTCTCACAAAAATTTCTCTAATACCTCAACACACCCACGCACTACCAAGGCTTCTCTCTGATTTCTCACGTAGATCCTCTTTCACATACGTAGAAAAACCCAATTTCAAAGGTGTCTATGCATAGGAGGATAAGGATAGATTTGGTTGAACTTGTTTCAACCAATCTTTTGAATTTAGAATTCAAGAGGACTCTTAATCTATTCCAGTACAAATCCCAAGAGGTTGACGCATAAAAGGACTCTTCTTCTATGTGTCCATACCTAGAATGCACAAAAATGTGTGAGAGAAAGTGAGCTTTAGGCATGGAGATGAGGATTCCTCTGAAGTTGGGAAGTTTCAATCAAACTAACCAATACAAGTTGAATTCAAAATTCAACTTGCTCTCAATCTGATCTGATCCAACACTTGGATCAGGTCAAATGCATGAATAGGAGAGGCACAAACACTCTTCTGGCATGGAGAAATCCCATGCACATTCCAAATGTGCATGGAGAAAGAGCAAGAGTCAAAGATCAATGCACAGGGAGAAGGATATTTAAATTCAAACTTACTTTGAATTGGTCCAAATTGGTTTCATCCAAATCAATTTATCTTGATCAATTAGACTAGGTCAAACCTAACCAAATTAGGCTTAATCTAACTCAGTTAATTTTTAATCAAAATAGAAATTAATCAAGTTCAACCCCTGATCAAATCAGGATCCATCTTCCTAAGCGATTAGATCATCACATGATCTAATTTGGTTATTCTAATTGAATCAAATTCAATTAGACTTGATTAATTCCTCATCACTCAATCAAATTGAGATAATCAATAATCTAATTGCTAATTAATTCTTCAATAATAATCAAGTCCCAATCCAATGGAACCCTTTGATCAACTATTAGATCAAGTAGGAACTCCTATTGTGTGTGACCCCATAGGTTCGAATCCTAAGCCGATAGCATAGAAACTAATTTTCTATACCAACCGATATGACCATCTAGCAATGGTACCCAACATCTAGATAGATCAAAAATTATAATGCAACATCGACAAACTTGTGGTATATGATTACCATATAATTCATCCTCTTGACCATATGCTCATAGGATGATTTAGGGTTAACTGCCGATCCTAAAAATTTATCCACATTATATTTCAAAATTTGGCATCCACCATATGGACTACCCCAGTCGAGGATTTGCTAAATTGAAACATAGCGATGCACTTGCTCCAACACTTGGAGGGATCAATTCCATCTTGACTCATGCTTTGATAAGTCAAGTACTTGACTGCACTTAGTAGCCTTCCATCATTGAATTAAAAATTCAGGTAGTTCGATATCTAAGTATAGTGAGTTGCTTGCAAGTCATCATGGTGATCTCAGATCTAAGGGACACATATACCCATATTCTTCACGAGCAATCTTGGCAAAAGAGAGCTTTGCAGTTGGGTCACAATTAGTGAAATATATCCCTACATTTCATCTGCATGCCATAACAGCATCACCATGCTTCTTGGTTAAGAGGATAACCAATACTCATGGCACACAATGATCTGCTCTTGATTAACGTTGTCATCCTAGGTGACAACAAATTATTTGATCACGATCAATTTAAGGACTAAACGATAAATCCTCCTTTATCGAGTCTAAATAGTCATTAGAACTTCATCATAGAGAGTTCATTATAGGAAGATGCACAAAGTGATGAAATTATCAGAATAATAATTTTATTTAATTAAAATTTATGTATAAATTATATTTAACTCAACCATCTACAATCTAGATGATTGACTTTAGAATACATTTTTCAATAACTTTCACTTAGACTAAAGTCACTCAGAACAGTATTGCATACCCATCTTCCATTTGTGATTATCGAATTCTTTATTTTTGAGAGCTTTAGTAAATGGGTCGGCCACGTTCTTCTTTCCATCAATCTTCTGAAGCTCGATGTCATCTCGCCTTATGATTTTTTGTACAAGGTGGTAGCGATGCAGAATATATTTGGTGCACTAATGTGCCTTCGATTTCTTCGCTTAAGCTATGGGTCCAGTGCTGTCATAGTAAAGTAGAACCAGACCATCCAAGGAGGGTGCCACTCTCAGCTCGTTGATGAACTTTCATAGCTATATAGCTTTTTTTGCAGCATTAGATGTCATGACATACTCCACCTCACATACTGAATCGGCCACAGTGTGCTGCTTGAAACTCTTCCAGCAAACCACTCCTTCATTCAGGATAAATACATAATCTGACACACTCTTGCTATCATCATGATTTGATTGAAAACTAGAATTAATATATCCCACAAGTTTAAAATCACTATCTCCATAGATGAGCGACTGGTCCTTAGTATTTCTTAAATACTTCAAGATTGGCTTTACAACCTTCCAGTGATTCTCACCTGAATCATATTGGTATCTACTCACTACTCCTAGTGAGTATACCATATATGATCTCGTATATATCATGGCGTACATAATAGAATCCACTACTGAAGCATATGGTATTATACTCATACGCTCTCTCTCTTGAGGAGTTGTTGGACAATCTCTCTTTGAGAAAAAAATTTCATGACCTATCGGAAGATAGCCTTTCTTAAAATTCAGCATGCTGAACCTTTTTAGCATGGTATCGATGTACGTAAATTGAGATAATCCAAGCAATCTTTTAGATCTATTCCTATAGATCTTCATCCCTAGGATGTAGGAAGCTTCTCTCAAGTCCTTCATGAAGAATTGAGACGACAACCAAATCTTTATTCCCTGTAGAGCAGGGATGCCATTCCCAATTAAGAAAATATCATCCACATACAGTATAAGAAATACAACTATAGAACTGTTAGCCTAGGTATATATGCAAGATTCTTCTCCATTCTTAATGAAGTTATACATTTTGATTATCTTATCAAAATGCATGTTTCAACTCCGAGATGCTTGCTTCAATCTATAGATGGATCTCTAAAGCTTACACACTTTGGACTTATTTGTGGATGTGAAATTCTCAGGCTGTATCATATACACCTCTTCATCTAGCTCTCTATCAAGAAAAGCTGTCTTCACATCTATTTGCCAGATCTCATAGTATAGGTATGTTGCTATCACAAGCATAATCTGAATGGACTTGAGCATTGCCACTGGAGAAAACATCTCATCATAATCAATACCATAATGCTGATGATATCCTTTGGTAATCAAACGAGCTTTATAGGTCTCCACCTTTCCATCTGCATCTCATTTTCTTTTGAAAATCTACATACACCCAATGGGTTTTATCCCTTCAGATGGATCAATCAGTGTCCATACACTATTAACTTTCATGGACTCCATTTGGACTTCATGGCTTCTAACAACTTATCAGAGTCGGTCCTCTGCATAGCATCCATGTAGGTGATCGAATCCTCATCGTTTTCATTGAGTTCAATAGGATCACCGTTTTGGATCAAAAAACTATAGTATCTATCTGATTGATGCGGTACTCTATTGGATCTCTTCAAGGGTGCCTCTATAATGGGCTCTGGGTTTGATTTTATCAAATCCAGTTCTGTAGGTTCACTAGAATGTGTCGGTTCTTCTACTTGTCGAATTTCACTAAGCTCAATATTGAAGGTAGCTATTCCTTCCATAAGAAACTCTTTTTCCAAAAAGATTATTCTATTACTGACGAACACCATTTGCTCTTCAGCAAGATAGAAGTAATATCTCCTAGTTTTCTTGGGGTATCCTATAAATAAATACTTTTAGATCGAGGTCCAAGCTTTTCTGGTAATAAATATTTTACATAAGTCGGACATCCCTAAATCCTAAGGTGAGCGAGTGTCGGCTTACGACCAATCCATATCTCATATGGAGTCTTTACAATAGACTTGTTCGAAACATTATTCAAAACAAAATAAGCAGTCTTGAGTGCATAACCTCAAAAAGAAATTAGTAGACTCGCAAACCCCATCTTGGACCGAACCATATCCAACAAGGTCCAATTTCTTCTTTCGTATACATCATCATGCTGTGGTATTCTAGGAGAGGTCTATTGTAAGAATCCCATTGTCTCCTAAATATATCAAGAACTCATTGGAGAGGTATTCACCTCCTTGGTTTGATCGAAAAATTTTAATACTCTTTCTAAGTTATTTTTCTATCTCATTTCGATATCATTTGAACATTTCAAATGATTCGGATTTACTTTTCATAAGATAGATGTACCCATACCTAGATAGGTTGTTAGTAAATGTAATGAAGTAGTAGAACCCATTTCTAGCATATGTGTTCATAGATCCACATACATTAGTATGTACTAGACCCAGAAGCTTAGTGGCCCATTCATCCTTTTCAGTAAAAGATGATTTGATCATCTTACCAAGAAGACAGGACTCACAGGTATTCAATGATTCACAATCATGGATGTTAAGGATATGCTCCTTGACTAACCTATTGATCCTATTATTATTTATATGATCTAGCCGACAGTGCCAAAAATAGGCATCGAAAACACAATCTAGTTTTGGACATTTATTTGATGTGTACATTACACTAATATATTATGATAAAATATAAATATCATTTCTTAATTATCCTTACATTACTATAATACCATTCATAATGATATCATAATAATTTTCTTATATTAATAAATAATAACCATCCTAAGTCAAAATTTTAATAGATATTATGTTCATCATAAAAGATGGATAATAGTGACAATCACTTAAAACAACATTATTATTTTTGAAAAATAACTCAAAAGAGTTTTCAATGCTAGGACTGAAACTTTACTTTCATCCCCAACATTAAGGAATCTATCACTATTCTCAAACTTTCTACCAATTTGAAGTCCATACAATGAATTGCATATATGAATCAGACTTTCGATATCTAATACCCAGGTAGATGTATCATATACAGAAAAATTGCAAGGTATTATCATATAACAGTCTTGACTAGCAATCATTTGCTGATTTCTCCTGTTCAGCCTATTCAGGTTAAGAGGACAATTCCTCTTTGGATCTGCTTGATTAGGATCAACACTAGACTCCTCATTTTTAGGTCCTAAAGGCTTGTCACTGCCCAATAGTGAACGGAGCGGACTTACACTAGCCATTCTATTTATCTGAAAGAAAAACATAAAATCTTATTAGTGCTTGAATTAATTAATCCTAAAGACTTAGACTTTAGTCTAAAAGTCCTTCCACTATTTTTAAATGAATTGGTAGTCTCTACCTCCAATTCAAAGAATTATACTAACTCCTTAGTGGATACTGAAATCCACATAGACTACAACTGAGCTCGAAGAAAGCTCTGGCTAACCCGCATGCATCTATAGGTAGATTTACAACCAATTATTTCTCTAAATAATTTTCAAAAATTTAGATTTTACCCCAAAAATCAAATCAGTAGGCTTTAGCCTCCACTGAAATGGTCCGATTAGGTCCAACCATTAACATGATCGACTTTGGTGCATCAAGCGAATGAAAACTAGGCCCGAGGAAAGCTCTAGCTAATCTTATCGTCATTCAGAGAGTGCGACCTAATCATCACATGATGGATAATAATTTTAATATCCAGATGAATACTAGGTGTAAGGCACCTCTAATGTCTACCTAGAAAATTGGACTCATTACTATTCATCTTAATGGGAGGCTTTGACTCAGTTATCCATATAATCTTATCATTTTAAGGACCTAATAATTTAGAGGATTTAATTTACTAATGATTTGAGATAGAAAGGACACGGACCATATTTCTCCCACTGACTTCAGCAAGTCAAATCCTCCCACTGACTTCACCAAGTCAACATGTAAGGACTAGAATCAATTTAGGTCCATGGGCACCTAATTCAATCTTACTGAATTGAAATCAATCAAACTAATTTTTAGTGACATGGATCAGCTCGAATCACTAAGTGATCTAATCAAGTCCTTGTTGTGAAAATTAATTCCACACACGGACTGGCATGGCCACTGGTGATCAGCCAAGCAACAAAAAAGAACTCCTTAGAAATTACTGCAGAAGCATGATCAATGAATTCAAGGAATAGAGAAGAAGAGTAGTAGTGATTTCTGAAAGAAAAGAGCTTTATTTTAATGAATTCAGCATCATATACAATCTTGATATATTTTCAGTATATATACTTTATAAAAGATCAAACCCCAAGCTCATAGAAAAACTTTTCAAATTCAAAACAATCCACGTATACAAAAAATATCCATGAAAACTAATCCGACTTAGTTTCAGACTAAGCCGGCTAACCTGTGACTGGGTCGACTCAGTCTGCTGGATCAACTCAGTCTCAGACTGAGTCAACCTAGTTGTGTACTATGTCAATAGCCTAAAAATACTATTTTCTATCTGAGTTTTTCTCTAAGATATAACCGATCCAGTCCTGAACTGAGTCCACCTAGTTTTCAACTTAGCCGATCCAGTCTCAGGATGAGTCGGCTAAGTTTCTGAACTTTACTATTAAGGCTAATTTTTCTTCCGACTTGCTTCCATCTTTTCATGACCTATCTTCTCATATTTTCAAGACTTGAAAGCGCCACTTCTGAGCTCACATTCTCCATCTTAGTGCTTTCAAGTCCTTGTAAACTCATCTTTTTCTTGCAAACCCATCCATGCCACATACATCTAAAAACTATCTCTAAAAAGTACTTTCATGAGTTCATCAAACTGATTCTTCTTTGTATGGACTTTCATTAGTTTCACTTCACCTTCCTCCACCAGCTCTCTGATCCTATGGTATCTCACATCTATATACTTTATGCATGCATGATAGATTGGATTCTGTGCAAGCAGCAGAGCTCTCTGCTCCACCCCCATCTTAACAATCAGCCTCTTAAGCCAAAGTGATTTCTTTGTAGCCTCAGTAACGCTAATGTACTCGATCTTTATGGTAGATAAGACCGTAATTGATTGAAGAGTTGATTTCCAAGATATCGGTCCACCATACATGCAGAAGAGATATCCAATAGTAAACCTTCTTATATCAAGATCATCTGCATAATTTGCATCTATAAATCCTTCCAGAGGATCCGAGCCTCTATCTTCAAATCCTCTCGACTGTCCATCAAATACCAAACCATAATCCCTTATTTCTTGTAGATATCTTAATATCCACCTCAATGCTTTTCAGTATTTTTTTCTAGGGTTAGCCATGTATCTACTAACCGTGCTCATTGCACGTGCTATATCTGATCTATAGCACACCATAGTGTACATCACACTACCTACAGTATTCGCATAAGGGACTCCATCCATGTACTATCTCTTCTTCCGATTGGAAGCTTTGATACTTGGAGAGAGACATAAGGCTCGATAATGGTATCTCTATAGGTTTGGCCTTCTCCATCCCAAATCTTTCTAGAACTTTCTAGATATATTGCATCTATCTCTATAAATCTCCATTCTAAGGATTTTCAGTACTGGACCTAGGTCTTTCATCTCAAATTTAGCTAATAATGCCCTTTCAGCCCTTTCATAGCCTTCATACTCCTGTTGGCTATGAGCATATCATCAACATACAATAGCAGGTACAGGGCATCCTTTTCATCTACATTCTTGATGAAGACACAACTATCATATTCACATCTGACAAATCCTAGGCTTAAAACAAAGATATCAAATCTGTGATACAATTGACGAGGGGATTGTTTCAGGCCATATAGTGACCTCTTCAATAAACACACCTTTTCCTCCTATCCAATCTTCGTGAAACTATCTGGCTGCTTCATATAGATTCTTTCCTTCAATGTGCCATGAAGAAAGGCCATCTTCACATCCATCTATTCCAACTCTATATTGTACCATGTCACCAGTGATAGCAAAATCTGAATAGATGTATGATGCACCATAAGAGAGAAACTTCTGTGTAATCTATCCCTTTCCTTTGTGAGTATCTCTTTGCTACCGACCTTGCTTTGAATCTAACTCTATCGTATTCTGAAGGTGCTTTTTTCTTTGTGAATACCCACTTTGAGCTAATAGATTGAGCACCTTCTGAAAGATCCACCAACTGTCATGTCAGATTTTTATTCAGTGATTCCATCTTCTCCATCATGGCCTGCATCCACGAATCATGATCCTCACTTTTCATAGCCTTTACATAATTCTTTGGATCTTCATTAGCAGTGATGAGTGCATAGAAGATAACCTCATCAATGCTATATCTGACCGACCTTCTAATAGTATACTGGGGCTTGTGCAAAGCTACTTCCACTATCACATCTCTATCTAAAATCTGTGATTGATCCTACACATCTATCTAAACTACTGGCTCTCCATGCTGATTTTCAATCTGAGACCAACCTTTTCTGCCTAGCTCCACCTCAATAGGAATACTCTTGTAAGTGGATGTAACCCGCATGCCATCATTTTCTGATTGACCACCGCTATTCTTCTTTATTTCTCCAGTTACTCCTGTACTCCCAGGCCTCTCTAAGATATTCTTTTCATCAAAAATGATATCCCTACTGATCACTACCTTTTGTGCTTCAGGATTCTACAGTAGATACCCATTGACTCCTTATGGATATCCTATAAATATCATCTTTTGAGATTTAGGATCCAACTTACTTCTCTTGGTTGCCTCCACATGTGCATAGGCTATGCAATTAAAGACCTTCAGGTAGCCAAGCTTCACTTTCTTTTCACTCCAGACCTCTTCTGAAATGCCTCCATTCAGCTTGCAATGAGGAGACCTATTGACAAAAAAATAAGAAAAAGTTAAAGCATCATCCCAAAAGAATTTTGGAAGTGATGTCTGTAGCCTTAAACTCTGTGCCTTCTCGGTCAGTGTCTAGTTTATCCTTTCCGTGATACCATTCTGTTGGAGAGTCATCTTTACTATGTAATGACTTTTGATACCATTTTTCTCATAGTACCTCCTGAACTCCAAGCTTGTATATTTCCCTCCATTATCCAACCTTAGATACTTCACCTATCTTCTGGACTCTTTCTCAACTTTAGCTCTCCAGGCTCTGAATAGGATAAATACCTCTAACATTTTTCTGATCAGATAAACCTACACCTTTCTTGAGAAGTCATTATTGAAAGTGATAAAATATTTTGCCCTACCTCTAGCTGATACAGGAGCTGGTCTCCACATATCTGAATGTACTAAATCCAACATTCCTTCGCTGTGATTGGTACTTTTGGCAAACTTTATCCTATGCTGTTTACCAAAGATGAATGGCTCACATAAATTTATGCCCTCCTTCTTCAGGGCTGGAATCATCCCTCTTCTATTGAGTTCAGTGAGCCCTCGGTTGCTCATATGATCCATCCGATAATACCACAGTCGATATAAGAGCTGCTCCTCCTAAGCTGCTACTAGCATCTCTGCACTATCATTTACCACTGAGCCTTTCATTCTATAAAGATTGTTGCTCAGTCTTTTATCTTTCATCATCACCAAAGCTTTCTTGAAAATTTTTTGACATCCACTCCAAGCCAGACTACTAAAAGCATAACTCTGCTCCTCCAAGTAGTCCAAAAAAATTAAATTCTTTTTCAATTTTAGTACATGCCTAATATTTGATAATGTCTGAATGATCCCATCACACATTCTCATCCTAATTGAGCCAACTCCAGCTACTTTGCAGGAATGATCATCTCCAAGGCTGATACTTGCTCCATCAATCTTCTAGTAGGTAGAAAATCACTTTCAATGAGAAGTATAGTGGTGAGAGCATGCTGAATCCAATATCCATATAGTATCATACTCTATGGATCCATCTAATACAACAGGTCTTCTTCACTACTCATCGAAGGTATATCATCAGTCTTGCTGGCCTTCTCTTTTTTTGACCTCAAAAGGGGATAATCCCTTCTCAGGTGTCTAAGCTGATGATATTTATAACATTTTAATATCTTCCTCTGATCCCGAGACTTTGACCTGTCTTTGAATTTTTTTCTTATCTTTTCTTTTGATCCTTCCTGTCTTTCATTCACAACTAAGATCTCAGACTTGGGATCTTTCTTGCAGATCTTTTCTCTCTGCTCATTCTATCTGAGCACACCAATAACTTCTTCATAGTTTAGGATCTTCTTTTCATAAACTAAAGTTGTTATGATACCATCATATGAGCTTGGGAGAGAATAAAGCAGCAGCAATGCCCGATCTTCATATCCAAACTCATCACCTCAGAACACACCTAATTGAACCTTTAGATATGTGCAACAAGATCTCCACCTTCGGGCATCCTTAGATTATACAGCTATTTCTTCAATCATAGCTTATTTGTCATATTTTTTTCCATGTATGTATTCTTTAGTTTCATCCAGAGCTCCTTTGCCGTGGTCTTTGTGCAAACCTTGGGTAGCATCTGATCGGCCAAGCACATTCTGATTATGCTAAAAGCTTTTTTCTCCAACTCTTTTCAATCCTCAGCACTGATCTTTTCTGGCCTTTCTTTTATCAAGATTTTATAGATCTTCTACTGAACCAACAAGTCCTTTACCTTTCATTGCCACAAGGTAAATTCTCCTTACCATCAAACTTCTCAAAATCCATCTTGAGTCCACTTGATCTCATGACTTTAAGCAAGTCAAGAACAAAATCCTAACACCCTTTCATGATCACACACCAACAAAACTATCCTTTAAAGAAGATCTAAATGTCCTAGATCCTCTTTTCAATCTTCTATATCACCGTTCCTTTATGTAACAAATCTCCACCTCAATCTAGAGATAACCATAAAGCAAACAAGAAATTTTTATGATAAAACCTGGTGCAACAGATTTTGGATATAGAAATCCTAGGTGTCTTCCTTCCTTTCATGTAATACCGCTTTGATACCAATTATTGTGAAAATTAATTTCTCACATAGACCGACGTGGCCGCTGGTGATCAGCCAAGCAACAAGAAAGAACTCCTTAGAGATTATTGCGGAAGTATGATCAATGGATTCAAGGAATAGAGAAGAAGAGTAGTAGTGATTTCTAGGAGAAAAGAGTTTTATTTCAATGAATTTAGCATCATATACAATCTTGACCTATTTCTAGTATATATACTTTACAAAAGGATCATGCTCCAAGCTCATAGAAAAACTTTTCAAACCTAAAATAACCTACATACATAAAATATACTCACAAAAACTGAGTTGGCTCAGTTTCAGACTGAGTCGGCTAACTTGCGATTGGGTCAGCTCAGTCTGAGACTGAGCCAACCCAGTTGTGTACCATGTCAATAGCCCAATAATACTACTTTTTGTCTGAATTTTTTTCTAAGACATAGCCGATCTAGTCCTAGATTGAGCCGACCCAGTTTCCAACTTAGCCGGCTCACCAGTCTGAGACTGAGCCGACCTAGTTGTGTACCATGCTAATAGCCCAAAAATACTATTTTCTATCTAGATTTTTCTTTGAGACATAGTCGATCAAGTTATGGACTAAGCCAACCCAATTCCTAGCTTAGCTGACCCAGTCTTAGGATGAGCCCACTAAGTTTCTAAACTTTTCTACCTAGGCTAATTTCTCTTCTGGCTTACTCCCATCTTTTCATAACCTATCTTCTCATGTTCTTAAGACTTGGGAGTGCCACTTTTGAGCTCACAGTCCTAATCAACTATGTCGATCAAGTAAGTGAGATCAGTGGAAGGGATATGCCATTAACTCGTCAAAGATTGAATCAATGTGAGTAGCTCCCAATTAAAAATCACTAGTCTAAATTGCCAGACTTACCTTAGACACCAATTGATTAATTAGGTTTAATCAGATCGACCTAGTAATTATTGGCTAGATTGCTTAGCCATGAATTAAGTCCATCTTGGTCTCGTTAAAGATGTGGACTCATTCAACTATAACTATTGAAGTTGAGTCTAGAGTGTCCTTGATCTAATCTAAGTCTACACTTGGTTAGATTTGATCAATTACTCTAGATTAATTCATTCTTTAACTAACCTTAGGTTTAACCCAATTAATAGACCTTATTCATCTAACCCTTTAACCCATAGAATTATGAATTTGTCTTAGAATCTTTAATTCATAATTCTAGATCTTACTAGACAATACTTAATTCTGTTAATTAAGTTTTGGGTTGATGGGTTGGGGTTCAACATTTCAAAAATAATTTTTAATTTTTGAAAGATTCTTTACAATCTAGCATTGTTTCACTAAATAGGTCGACTCATTTCAAAAATAGATCAGCTTATTTCATAAACAAGCACTAGTTGTAGGTTTGTTCAATCAAAATTAGCCATCAAAAAGCTTTAGCTAACTTCTCGATCGAGCTGGCTCAGACTCCATCCGAGCCGGCTTGAGTAGAAGTCGAGCTTAGCTCGGTCCCTGAGATAGCTAGCTCAAGCAGAAAAAATAAGAAACCCAACATTTCATCAAGTTGGTTCGGATCTCATCCGAGCCAGTCCAATCAGAAGTCGAGTTAGCTGGATTTCTGAGACAGTGACTCAAATAAAAATCCAGAAGGCCAACATTCTATCGAGCTGAATCGAATCCAATCCCAGCCGACCCAAGTAAAAACTAAGCCAGCCCGATTCCTGATCGAGCCTGCTGGAGTAGCAGTCCAAAGATCATTTTAGACTGGCACGCTGGTCGAGCTAGCTCAATTTTTGATATAGCCGGCTCGACTAGTGAATAGAATCTTAACAAGATCTAGTTCAGGTTTAATCTAAATCTATGTATATTACATAAAAATCATGAAATATTTAGATCTAATTTAAACATTAATTCATGATGAAATTTAGATTAAAATTAATTTAAAATATATCATAAAAATTTATTAGATCATATCTAAAATTTTTATGATTAATGTTATAGATCGCAACATACTAGGACAATCTCTCCACTGTAAGGGATAAACCTTACAGTAGGATAAACCTACAGTTTGTGTGATCATTGTGTTACACATTAAATCTTTCTGATTTACATAAAAATATGATGAGCAACCTGTAGCTCTGATACCATTTGAAGAAAAACAAGCAGGGTTCTGAGCATGTTTCTCGAAATATTTTTAAAATATATAGCAGTGGAAGCAAAATTAATCTCTATTAATTTTATGCATGTTATGATCTAATCATAAAATCTTACTCAGAATCTTTGACATGTTAATATGCATTAGAAAAAAAATATAATCGATCAGTAAATTGCATTTGATGATCGATCTATGTTCATAGCATAGTACCCATGTGCGGGTAGATAATCACCGCAATTTGGATCCACAAAAAAATTGCTTCCATACCGTGCTGCATCCACACACATGTCCAGCCTCTACGGTGAGTCCACATAGAGTCCCTGATCTTGATCAGTCCCTCTGAAGTGCTAGCTCCTCTCTGGAGCTATCGACAGCTAACCTTCGTCGATCCAATCGATGAACTGCTCCTGATCTTCTGGATGCTCCGAAAATTAGAAGACGCAATGGAGGAAGATGAGATAGTGGTGAAAGTTGGTGGAGATCTGGCACTCAAACTCTGCACCCAAATCTAAAGTCACCACTTTAGGATTCAGCGCTCATCCTTTAGAATCTTGATCCCTTTCTCTCTATGAAAATACCTCACACCAAAAGAGATGTGCTCCTTTTTGATTTCTATCTCACAAAAATTCATCTGATACCTCACACACACCCACGCACTACCGAGGCCTCTCTTTGATTTCTCATGTAGAGCTCCCTTCACACACCTAGAAAAAATCTATTTTCAAAGGTGTCTATGTGTGGGAGGATAAGGATAGGTTTGGTTGAACTTGTTTCATAACCAATCTTTTGAATCCATAATTCAAGAGGACTCCTAATCCATTCTAGCATAAATTTCAAGAGGTTGATGCACAGAAGGACTCTCCTTCTATGCACTCATATGTAGAACACAAAAATGTGTGAGAGAAAGAGAGATTTAGGCATGGAGATGAGGATGAGAGGAAGTTGCGGAGTTTCAATCAAACTAACCAACACAAGTTGAATTTAAAATTTAACTTGCTCTCAATCTGATCTGATCCAATACTTGGACTAGGTCAAATCAGGAATAGGGGAGGTACAAACACTCTTCTAGCGTGGAGAAATCCCATGCACATTTCCAATGTGCATGGAGAAAGAATAAGAGTCAAAGGTCAATGCACAGGGAGAAGAATGTTAAAATTCAAACTTACTTTGAATTAGTCCAAATTGGTTTCATCCAAATCAATTTATCTTGACCAATTAGACTAGATCAAATCCAACCAAATTAGGCTTAATCCAACTCAGTTAATTTTCAATCAAATTAGAAATTAATTGAGTTCAACCCATGATTAAATCAGGATCCATCTCCCTAAGCGATTAGATCATCACATGATCTAATCTGGTCAAATCTAATTGAATCAAATTCAATTAGACTTGATCAATTCCTCATCACTCAATCAAATTGAGCTCATTAGCAATCTAATTGCTAATTAATCCTCCAGTAATAACTAAGTCCCAATTTAGTGGAATCTTTTGATCAACCATCAGATCAGGTAGGAACTCCTATTGTATGTGACCCCATAGATTCGAATCCTAAGTCGATAGCATAGAAACTAATTTTCTGTACCAATCAATGTGACCATCTAGCAATGGTATCCGACATCCGATTAGATCAAAAATCGCAATGCAACATCGATGAATCTATGGCATATGGTTACCATATAATTCATCCCCTTGACCATGATGCTCATAGGATAATCTAGGATTAACTACCAATCCTAAAAATTCATCCATATTATATTTCAAAATTCAGCGTCCATTATATGGACTACTCCGATCGAGAATTTGCTAAATTAAAATATAGCGATGCACTTACTCTAACATTTGAAGGGGTCAATCTCATCTTGACTCATGCACCGACAAGCCAAGTACTTGACTACACCCAGTAGCCTTCCATCACTAAATTAAAAGTTCAGATAGTTTGGTACCTATGTATAGTGAGTTGCTTGTACATCATCGTGGTAATTTTAGGTTTAAGGGACACATATATCCATATCCTTCGTGAGCAATCTTGGCAAAAGAGAGCTCCGCAGTTGGATCATGATCAATGAAATGTATCCCTAGATTTCACCTACATGCTATAATAGCATCACCATGCTTTTTGGTTAAGAGGATAACCAACACTTATGGCATACAATGACCTACTCTTGATTAACGTTATCGTCCTAGGTGACAACAAATCATTTGGTCGCCATCAGTTTAAGGACTAAATGATAAATTCTTCTTTGTCGAGTCTAAATAGTCCTAAGAACATCATCACAGAGAGTTCATTATAGGAAGATGCATAAAGTGATGATATTGTCAGAATAATAATTTTATTTAATTAAAATTTAAGTATAAATTATATTTAGCTCAACCATCTACAACCTAGATAATTGGCTTTAGGATATATTTTCTAACATAATTTTTCACCTTTTATTAGTGTTTTTCCTTCAACTACCCTTTATTGCAATCTATATACATCTCTCATTATAACATACTATCTAGCAGCTAAATGCCATGTAAATTATGTATATTTCTAATATCGATTCTGAAACCAACTTCTGTAAATAGAAATAAAATTAGATGTTGCATAGCCATAAAGCTATGGTATAAATCATTGATGTGTTTTAGCCCTTCTATTTTATGCTTAACAATAATATCATGTTGACCATCTAACTGACCAAAATAACAACTATTAACCTACTATTTTGGAATATGTAGGAGCATTATATTACAAACCATCTCTTGAGCATTTTCCTATCAATGTTAACTAGGGTTGGAACTGTGCTCGGGGGAGGCCCATGGCCCATCAAGCCGGCTTGACTCCTAGGGCTTGGGCCTAATTATAGAGCATGTTTGTCTTTAAGGTCGGGTTCAAGAATTTGGGCCCAAACTAGAGCCCAAATTCTAGCCCAATCAATAGCCCAGATATCTAGCCCGAGCCTAGTTTCCTACTCAAATTGGTTTAGCCATTTAGCATGAGCCATGGCTCTTAAGTTAACCTAATCATAGTCAATTAGCCAGTTAGCTTTAGCTAACTACTTTTAACTTTAAGGCTTATTGCCATCTGTTTCGTGTTCATCACTTCATCTCGAACTCAAAGAGCCCTAGTTTGTGTCTGTCTGAATATCAAGGCGATTAAAATCTCTCATCCCTTCTTCTGATCTCCCCCCATCATTGATGCTAATATTCCTCATCCTCTCAAGTTTTGGGAGTTCTCTCCACCTCCATCGTCAGTTGGCCGCTCTAAAGTCCATTAGTGTTCTCTCATCGCTGATCATCCTCATCTATCATCATCAATTGTCGGTCACCATTCGCTATTCATCAGCACTTCTAACAGGTATAGCTCCTACCAACTCATTCTTTTTTCAGTCTTCCCTCATCGCCATCCTATGAGCACGACTGCTTCAGCCTCGTCGTCCTCTAACTTCACTGCCAATCATGGTTGTTGTCATCTGAGACCCAGTAGGCCCGAGCAAAGTCATCCATCGGAAAGGGAGCACCGAAGCAGGAGCTAGGGAATGGGGTGACGGCAGCCCTATGGAGGGAGATGGCTAGATGGGTTAGGGTTAGGGGCTTAGAGGTTTTTTATTTAATTTTTTAAGAGAGGGACGAAACCAATGTGATGTGGGCCATGCGGTTGAAAGCTTGATTGAACTGGCCCAATCAAGTTTGAGCCAGGCTCAGGCCTGAGTTTTTCAAAAACTTTTGGGCTTAAGCTTAGTCCGAAACCTAAAAAAAGTTTTAGGCTGGGCTCGAACAAGGATGTGGCCTAGCCTAGTCTGGTCTACTTCTAGCCCTAATGTTAATCGTACAGATAGGAACTCCGACTTATTAAAATAGTCTCTATCCATTCTAAAAGCTTTTACAATTTAATTTTCATCATTAAACATCTTGGTCAATCCTTCCACAATTTTTGCGGTCTATGCCAGATATATCATCATCTAAATTTAATGCTTTCATTCTATTGCTAATCTCATTCTTGGTATCATATACATAGTTGAGTGAATTTAGGATTTTGCACATTAACAAGAAGTAGCGATCCCATTCTATGATGGTTTTGACCATTGGTTCACAATATGTATGGGCCTAGGTTGCTATCAATTTCAGTATCAATTTTTACTCCAATTGATGTAAATGAAAACATTGAGTCATATATTTTAATATTGTCTCAAAATTTTGAAAACATTAGAATAAAATATCTAAAAAATTTGGAGTTTCTTTAGGAATGAAAAATTCACTCTACCTTCACGATAGCACCATGTAAATCCAGGACTTATTGTATCACAAGATTTAATAGAACATTCTCGATACCAGAACAAAGCTCCACAAAACTAGCATTCATATTTAGGTAATCCAATATTTAATTTTCATTTATTCTTCCTACATCCAACAAAGAACTATTTTTTAAAAAGAAAAATTTCAAAATATGGAAAAGAAGATTGCTTATAAGCAATGGCATCATTAACTAGTTTACTAGAATATTTGGATGAATAATTTTTGATAGATGGCCGATCAATTTCTTGATAACCAGTCAAAGTATTAACATTTCTACTTTCATGAACTTTTAAAGAAACAGTTGCAGAAATAAGTATCTTAAAAAAAATTATGCAAACTTTAAAATAGCTATTTAGATTACAGATAAATAAACTGTACCTTTATCGGTTGAAAATGATGCAATCATCAATGAAACATTTTTTTGAAGATTAGAATAACTAGCAACTGTTAATTTTCCCCTAGTATCAATAGTAGCAGTTCTGAAATTATCAATGTTAGATGTTGATGTACCTATATTTCTTTCAAAACCACAAAGGTTAATGTCTCGTCATGGGCTATAAAATTTTTAAACATAGTTGCCTTAGCACTTTCTTTACAACTGATCACTGGATTTGATTCTAAATATAAAGCCGTTTGTTCACTACAAATTCTAGTCTAGCAATCTTTTTAATTTTCATCTTTTGGAATCTTCATTGGGTGATAATATTCATTCTTTTAAGTCTATTCTGCCTACCTACTTTAGAAGGATTCATTTTATTCTCTAAAAACAAAAAGAAAATTCACAATACTAATAACAGATAGAGAAAGCTGGACTTTTAATTTTCATATATCATTACAATACTCAAAACCAAAATGCCCTCTTTTTTCTACATCACCCATAGAAATATATTACAAAAAGGTTCCAAAATTGAAAAGAGTTAATATTCTAATACATTGGGATCCTTTTACATTATAAAAGATGGAGAAATTTTTTAAGGAGAATGATATCCCATTGATGACTCTGAATCTGCTTGGATAATTTTTTTATACCTGTCAACTTCCTTTTGCAAATGCTGATATTTGTTCATCAATTTTTTATACCTCTCAAGCAACAACTGATATTCTGAATTTAACTAATTATGCTACACTTGAAGATCTTACTCAGCATTATAAAATGTTTGAAATATATATTTATAATACTTTTATTTTCAAAATTATAATTTATAATTTGCAAACCAAATTTGTTCTTCAACTTTTTAATCTCCAATATCGCAGCATCCTCCTCTAATTTGCTTTGGTCTACACCTACCTGGCTTCACACCCTAGCTACCTCAACAACATCTTCCTCTTGACCTAGTATTTTGTCAACAAAAAACGTTGGATACTGATCATCATGTACCTTAATGCCACAGATTGGTTTTGGCAGGAATAATTTTTGCATAATTTCTTCTAGAATAACTTTGGATGAAATTTGGATTATTTGCATCTGCTCAACTGTATTTAATAAAACAATAAATATTTAGCAAAAATATAGAGAAATAGGTACATTTCAGCTAATGAAGGAAATTATGATAAAAAAATATGAAACCTAGTTTTTGGATGAAAAAAATTAAGAATTAACATAGACTACACTGCATATATTTCTTATTATATATACAGATTTTTTTATCTACATAATAAGTGATAATCGACAAATATTACCTCAAAATAACAACAAGGTAATTGGATCAGCTAAAACCCAAAGATGGTACATGCAATAAAAGAAATCTAAGTATTTTTTTCTTTAGGAAAACTTATAGAAAATCAAGTTTTCCCCCATTTTTTGGGGAGCAATCCATTAAAAAAAAGATGTTTTTCTATCCAATACGTGAACTGAACTGAAAAAGGAAAACAAGAAGGGCCTTCCAACAACATTGCAGCACATGCATGGGAAAAAAATATGTAGCCAACTGCGTCAAAAAGCATGGAATAGGCTTCTATATATTTTCCAAATAGATGCCTGCACGGTGCATCAAACCCCAACTTTATGTGGATCTCATCCCCAAAGGGGAAAGGCATGGCCACATGTCCCATCACATGGAAAGGCATGGCCACATGTCCCATCACATGCTTGCCCTTCTCGATCAAACCTATGATTCCTTATTTTCTTCTTCCTCCTCCATCGTTGATTATGCTCAAGAGCCCTCCGATCCATCCCCTAGCTCAAATGGCATACCATACAAAGGTCACCTTCTGACCATACTCGCCATTTTTTTCCTTCTTCTCCTTTCTCCATGGCCAATCTCATGTCTCTTCTCCAATGAACACTTCTTCTGGTTACCATGAATCACTGCTACATTTTTTCCCATTTTCTCCTTCTTCATCCTTCCTCTACAGACCCAATTGATCCCGAAAACTTCCATGCCATTTTCTTCCCTTTTCCCTTTCCTATCTGCCCATGATTTCATGTCGAGACCTCCAATCCAGCTGCACCTCCTTTCATTCCATCCCTTCATCATTTTGTTTGCTCGATCCCATACCAGAAGCCACTATGTTGCCTACCTCTTCCTTTTCTTTTTTCTTCCTTATCTATTCTCTCATATTCCTTTACATCTTCTCCTTCTCACTCACTTCACCCTCCCTCAACGGGAAGAAGATGACTGGTGCGCTATAGCAGCAACCCCCCATCCAACCACCCTATTCTTTACCGTCCATAGGAAAAGAATGGCTGCTAATCCCATTAGTAACCTCCAATACCATCAGATCTTTTGGGAGCCATTAGCAAGAATAAAGGTATCATTCTGCTTATTTATTTTTTCTATCTATTTGGATTTCTAGAAAGCAATTTTTCTCCTTTTATGTAGTATTTTTTTCTATTTTATCAAAGGGAAAAAGAAAAAAATGCTGCATATTCCTCAAAAAAGGAAAGAAAAAATAATACATGCTGGTTCATTTACTCTATATATCACCCTCTTTTTCCAAGCATTTTTTTCCCAAAAAAACATCCATAAAAAATGATGTCTACTTCCCTAGGCATACATGCTTTTTCATTTCTTTCCCATAAAAAAAAAAATGTGCTGAAAAAAATCACTGTAAGCCTCCACTATTTTTCTTTTTCAAGGTTTCTAGGTAACCTTTTTTTCTTCCCCTCTTCTATAGCATGTTTGCTCAAAAAGCAAAAAAAAAATTCAAAGAGAAAAATGATGCTTCTTCATCTACTCCATATATGTATCATCCTCTTTTTCCAAACTTTTTTTCTCGAAAGCACAAAAAAGGCTGCATCGTAAACCCAAAATAGAAAAAAAAAATATTTTTAGGTGTTTCTTATGTGGAAAAATATAAAAAGATTTTTGCATGCCTCTTCCTAAAGGGGGAAAAACAAATATGTCACCTATTATCCTTGTGGCTCACTTTTTTTTATTTTGGACTGAAAAAAAAATTAGATCATTTCATTCACTATCTATTTTCTTTCTCATCATTAATTTGTCTACATTTTTTTTTTTCATGTCCACCAACAGACGACATATTCTTTGTCCCTGTGAGATGTGAAAGGCCCACTCTTAGGAGGCAACCTACTCATCAATAGTGTAGAAAAAAGAAAAACCAAGAGAGGTGGGATCTACCTATTGTAATTTGAGAAAAAGAAAAAAACTTGTTTACTGAATGCAAATGGCAAAATAATATATCTTTTAATTTTTTGTGGGGAAAAAATATGTTAAAAAAATATTGCATGCTTCTCCCTAAAGGAAAAAAGAAAACAATTATCTTACCTCTTGTCCCTGCAGTATATTTTTATGCATGTAAATTTATAACCCATAGAGTATCTTGCCTTATAGGGTTGATTAAATCATACATTGATAAATGATATATATTCTATAATTTGTGCTGAATTACCTGATAAACTTGCTAATCCAATTGGATTTGAAAATATTGTGAAGTTTATCATGCATAGTCCGTGTGGATTAGATAATCTGAAATCACCATGCATGATGAAAGGGTATTGCTCGAAATATTTTCTAAAAAATTTTAGGAACAAATAATGATTGATGGAAATGGATATGTTATTTTTAGGAAAGGAAATAATGGACGGCATACCACCAAAAATAGGATTAGACTTGATAACCTATTTATTATTCTATAAAATTTAGATTTAGTTATATGTTATCAATCACATAGCAATGTTAATGATGTAATAAATCAAGAATGATTAAATATCTATTGAAATATGTTAATAAGATCTAGATAGAACAAGAGCTATAATAATAGAAAATATATCAGTCAACAATGATATTGGAGAATGAAGTTATGAGGAAGTTGATGAAATTAAAGCATTTCTTGATTGTAGATATTTATCAGCATATAAAATTGTATGGAGATTGTTCTAATTTTATGTTCATTTTACAGATCCCATTGTTGAGTATTTAGTTGTGTACCTTCTATTTATGAATAGAATGACTTATCATGAAAATCAGAATCTGCCTTCCATCCTTGTAAGGAAAAATGTAGAGAAAACAATGTTTACAGAATAGATGCAAACTAATAAAATTTTTTAAAATAGTTAGGATTTAACATATGTAGAATTTTCTATGAGATGGGTATGAAATTCTAAAAATAGAACTTAGACTAGAAGGGAATAGAAAAATCAAATTGGCAAAATTGTTTATATTCATCATAGTTTCAATGAATTATATTATCTATGAATGCTCTTGAATGTGGTGAGAGGAGCCAGAAATTATGATGAAATCAAAATTATAAATAATATTGTCCATTCCATATTTCAATCTATATGTAATCCACTTGATTTATTAGGGGATGATAAAAAATGGCATAAAGCATTGGATGAAGTTTCTTTCTGGCAATAGTATTTGAATTAAGATAGCTTTTTATTGCATTAAATTATTTATTGTGAAGAAATAAATCTGGATAAATTATTACAAATGTATTAAAAAAATTGCAAATGATATTGTCTATAGATTGAGAAATGTATTGGAGCTTCCTAATCTATAGATTTGAAAATTACAATTGAAAAATTATATCTTATTTAAATTGAAAATTATTAAATAAAAATTGTTGTTCTCTTTCAGATCATAATCTTTCGATGCCCAACAAAATTATGACAAAAGAATTAAACAACATATTACTGAATGAAGAACTTGATTATGATGTACATGAACTATAGAATGAACATTTAATATTGGTTGGAAGATTGAACAAGGAGCAAAAAAATGTTTATGAGTTTTGAACATTTTAAATGAAGATAAGGGTGAATTGTGTTTTATATATGGCTATGAAGGAACCGACAAAACTTATTATCGGTAGACCATAGTATCAAAAATTAGATCATATGGTAAAATTATTTTAACTATTGCTTCTTTAGGAATAGCATCGCTTTTGTTGTTTGATGGATAAATAGTATATTTTTGATTTAAAATATCAATTCAAGTTGATGACTATTCTATATGTGAAATTAAGAAAGATACTCGACTTGGAAAATTAATTGAATCAACAACTTTAATAGTTTGGAATGAAGCCCTATAAATCATAGAAATTATTTTGATACACTTAACAAATCTTTGAAGGATATTTTGAAAATAGGATATTCAAATGTACTAGAAAAACAATTTGGAGGAAATATTATACTTCTTAGAGGAGATTTTTCTTTCTATTGTTGTTGGAGAAAATAGAATAGAAACAGATGATGCCTCAATAAGTCAATCATATCTATGGAATTATTATATAACTTTTTTACCTAAAAAAATACAATTGTTGAGTAATGACATGAATGAAGAATTCAAAATATTAATTTCAGCGGATGGATTTTGGATATTGGTGATGAAAAAGTACCTGCTATTAAATTACAGGATGATGAAAAAGAGGCAACTTAGATACAAATTCCAGATAATCTATTTATAAAAATAAATAAAAACCATATTCATCATATTGTGTCTATAGTTTATTTAAATTTCAAAGAAAACTTTGCTATTCCTACATATTTAAAAGAAAAAGCTATTATTACACCTACAAATAAAGTTACTGTTGGGAGTAAAATAACTCTTGCCGAAGTTCGGACAACCTCCAATATATGTATGCCGGAGGACCTTCTCAGCTGTGATCAACAACTCCCCCTCCAACAATTGTAGAACTCGTCAAAGACATGAAGAATTTTGTTCGACCGAACTTGAATAGTGAAGAAAGTTGTTAACTCTCTGATCCTGGTATTAGCAGAACCCCATTGAATATTAAATCTCGGCACTGTCCGATTTTGTTTATGGCAGACCTTGAGAGTGGTCAAATTTTTTTGTAGCAGATAGTATATCTCATCAACCTTACATCAAAAATCCTATCCAGTCGAATTTCTCTTTGGTCAAATTTCATTTCGGCTGAACTCCTTTACTCTACTTTATGGATAACAGCCGACCTTGAAAGTGGCCAAGTTTCTTTATCTCTTTCTGATAATTGTAGATCTAGCCAGCTTATATCATGCATATCAACTAGACATGTTTGATCAGTAAAAGAACTTCATCATTAGTATAAGTCCAATTTTCAATTCAGAATAGCAGTCACTTCACAGACAATGAATCTCAGCACTCTTTCAATCCAAATTTCAGGCTGACCTTGTGTATTGACAAAACTTCCTCCGGAAGATAGGATTATGATTCAAAGAATCCATCATCTTCTCCAACTTTCAATCTAGAATAGTTGTCTGCTCTTGGCCGACCTTAAGGATGGTCGAACTTCCTAAGCCTGCCGCAGAAAGCACCAATAGACTAACTAATTGCAAGTTTGCCATCCGATTATCTAACAACTGATCTTCAAATTAGGTCGATCAGATTTTGAGTTCTTCTTTCCAACATGAATAGCTTGCCCATGAATGTAGAAGTCTCTAATCTCTTATCCGAACTTCAATAAATTAACTCTAACCATCTACAACTCATGACAAATGACAGCCAACTCTCCGTAACAAACTTTACATTGCCTGAATGGCCTATTGAAATTTTGTTATGGTTGTCACTTTCATTTTGTTGTCAGCTCCGCCTATATAAGGGATCCTTCATATATATTTTCTTCTCTAAGCACTAAGCTCTCCTCTCTGCTCTAAGTTCTCCTAAGTACTTCATTCTTGTTGGCCAAAGAATTAACTTGATTGTTGGAGGGTCCTGTTGGAGCCACCCATCTTCGATTTGTATTTCATCTTGTAGGTCTCATCAGTGGCCTCATCTTCTTCAACTCTAGCAAATTCCAGCATCAACATCATTTTTTGCACCAATCAGATTGGCGCTAGAGGAAGGATTCGCTAAGCCCTTGTTCTTAAAGGAGTACTTAGTCAAGTTCATCCTTTTCCTTATTTTTACTCTATTTTCTTCTGATCTCTTCTTGTTCCAGCAAGATGCCATCCAAAAAAGCTTCAACCCGATGATCCACCATCTCTATCGCCAGATCTCATTCGGATTAACTTGCTTCGATCTCATCACCGGCACCTTAATCTCTATCAGCAGCTATAGTGGATCTGAAGCAGTTTAATCTGCCAGTGCAGTAGGTTAAGGATCTCATTGAAGTAGTGCAGACCATGCAGCAGCCCCTAGCACCGATTCAGCTAGAAAGACCCTCATCGAAATGTCGAGATCCGATGCAGGGAGGGCCCACCTGGGCAAGTTGGTCGATGACTCCTGGAAAGGAAAAGCAGAGAGCGAAGAGCCCTTATTTTGATCATGACTCTACCCTTGGAGAATCACTATCTCCCTCCAGCCAGCCACGCTTGGAGATCCATGATCGAGATGATACTCTCGATCAGAAGCTTCAAGAAATGAACTAGCAGATCGAGAAACTTCACCACGTTGCCCCTGCTTGCTATAATGATATCTACACCGATCCTCTATTCTCTATCCATATCATGTAGGAATCCATTCCATCAAACTTCAAACTCTCCTAGTTTGAGAGTTATGATAGGACCGTCGACCTAGTTGACCAACTTGATGCCTTTAGAACTATGATGCTGCTTCATGGCGTGCTTGATGCTATTCTATGCCGAGCTTTTCTCTCTACTTTAAAAGGAGCAGCAAGAAATTAGTACTCGGATCTCAAATCAAATATCATCTTTTCTTTTGATCAGTTGAGCCATCAGTTTGTGGCTCATTTTATCAGCAGCTGGCGCTAGAGACGAGATTCAAACTCCCTCATTAATATCAAACAGAAGAAAGAAAAGTCCATCCGAACTTATGTAAGTCACTTTAATGCTGCTACATTGGAGGTCCAAAATTTGGACCAATCTATTGCCATAGCCACACTGAAGGAAGGCCTTCAGAAGAACGATCTGATGGAAAGCATGCAGGATTTCTAGCTCTACTTTCAAATTTTTTTTGAAAAATAATTATAGTAGAAATAAAAATTAATCTAATTAATTTTAAAAAGCTATAGATCTGATCTACAAACCTTATAATACCAGGATCTAATATGAAATATTTGTGCATGTAATTAAATCTAAAAATAAGAATAATGAATAGTAAAATATTTTTACTATACTATATGTTCAGAACATGTTACCTTGCATGGGTAGATGATCTCCATAATCGAGTCACCATCGATGTGAATATCAGGTAGATTTGATCATTGTGATGCAGCAACACATACATCTAGCCTCCATGGATGGTTCACATGAGGTCCTGATCCCAATCGACTCCTTCCGAGTGCTAGCTCGACGAAGAATGCTCTTGACAGCTAGATCTAATCAAATAATTTTGATCTCCCTCCTCCAAAACTTTGAATACTCTAGATCAGTAGGATGGGTAGAAGAGATGATAAGGAAGTGCTCAAAAAAATTTCATGAAGATCTAACACTCAGATCTTATGAAATCAAAATGGAAACCCTAGATCAAGATCTAGGGTAGCACAGATCTTCTTATATTTTTTTTTAATTTTTTTTTGGGCTATGGAAGGGTTCATGAACCAGAGGAGAGGAGTCTTAAAAAATATTTTACCTAGAAAAAATTCCAAAAATTTTATAGAGAGTGCACAAGTCAAGGTGGCGTGTGGAAGAGTTGGGATGAAGTGGTTTGCTATTTGAATTCAAATCCCATTTGAATTCAAATTGCAGCCAGATCAAGCCCATCCATTTAGGATGTGAGAAGGAAGGGTGCAAGATTTCTTTTGCATGAAAAATAATTCATGAGAACATCTTTCTCGTGGAGAAAAAAATGGTGCAAAGAGGGTGAGGTGATACATGGAAGACTAGGTCAAACTAGTCTCATAATTATTCATCTAATTGAACCAACCCAATCTAAATTGGTTAGGCCCAATTAGACCATATTAAATCCAACTCATTTAGGCTTAATTAGGCTCAGTTAAATTCTAATCAAATTAAAAATTAAATAAGTCCAACCCCTGATCAAATTAGCGATCATACTTCCTCGACGATTATATCATCTCATAACCTAATAGGGTCAAGCCCAACTGAATCTAATTCGATTAAACTTGATCCAAAAATAATTACTCAATCAAATTGAGTTAATTAGTAATCAAATTACTAATTAAACCTCTCATAAATATAGAATCTAAATCCAATGGATATCCAGATAATAGAGTCCCATCAAAATGAAACTCTTGATCAAAGAGTCCCAAATAAGTGGGACTCTTGATCCCGGTATCCAAAATGAGTGAAACTCATGATCATAGAGTTTAGACTCTCGATCATAGAGTCTCAGATAAGTAGGACTTAGAGTCTTATAGTAGTAGGCCTCTTGGTCAAAGAGTTTTAGTCTAGTGAGACTCTTGACCATAGAGTTCTAGTCCACTAGGACTCTTGATCAAAGAGTCCCAGACAACCAGAACTCAGAGTCCTAATGCAGTAAGACTCTCGGTCGAAGAGTTTAGGTCCAGTGGAACTCTTGACCATAGAGTTCTAGCCCAGTAGGATTCTTCACCAGCCATTAGATCGGATAGGATTCTCTAGTAGGAGTGACCCCGTAGGTTCGAACCTAAGTTGGTAGCACAGGAACCACTTTTAGGACTAATTGAAGTTACCATCTATCAATAGTACCCAACATTCGGATAGATCGAATAGTCACAATCGCAACATTCATAACCTACGTAAATATTATTATCGCATAATTCATCCCTTTGACCTCTATATATGAGGATGACTCAGAGTTAAACTGTCAACCCTAAAAGATACATCCAAATCATGTCTTAATGAAATTAGTCCTGTGACCTCTCACTAAGACTATCCTGACCAAGGATTTGCTAAGTTAAAAAATAATTGAACATAGCTCCTAAAATCAGGAGTGGTCAATCCCATCTTGATACACTCACCAACTTCTCAAGTACTTGACTGTGCCTAGAAACCTTTCATCATTGAATTAAAAATTCAAGTAGTCCAACATCAAAGCACAGTGAGTTGCTTGGAAGTCACCATGATGATCTCAGATTGGAGGGATACTTATATCCATATTCCATTAGAGTAAATCTTAATAGTAGAAAAGCTTCAAAGTTGATCACGTTCGGTGCAAATGTATCCCTACATCTCACCTGCATGCCATACTAGTGTCTACACACAATTTAGTTAAGAAGACAACCAACCCATATGGCACACAATGATCTACACTCGATAAATATTGTCATCCTTGGTAATAATGTATCATTTGATCATGAACAAATTTAAAAACTAAATGATAAATCCTTCTTTGTCGATTCTAAATAGTTCTAAGAATATTACCACAACATAGAAGTTCATTAGAAGATGTGAGATTTTATGATAATAAAATGCTAAAATAAATTTTATTTATAAATAATTCATATATAAGTACAAGAAATAGCATAATTATCAACAGACTGATGATTGACTTTGGGACACTATTTTTAATAATCTCCTACTTTGACTAAAGCTAATCGGTGCAATATCTAATACCCATCTTCGACTTGAAGTTGTCGAACTTCTTCACCACAATAACTTTGGTGAATGGGTTCGCCATGTTCTCCTTCCCATCGATCTTCTGAAGATCGATGTCACCTCGATCCACGATCTTTCAGATAAGATGGTAGAGATGTAGAATATGTTTCATCCACTGGTGTGCCTTTGATTTTTTCACTTGAGCAATAGCTCTAGAGCTATCATAGTAAAACAAAACTGGACCATCAAGGGAGGATGCTACTCCAAGCTCGATGATGAATTTTCTCAGCACACTACTTTTTTGGCAGTATCTGATGCAGCGACATACTCTGCCTTGTAAACTGAGTCGGCCATAGTGTGATGCTTGGAACTCTTCTAGTAGATAGTACCATAATTAAGGCTAAACACATATCCTAACACACTTTTGCTGTCATAGTGATCAGACTAGAAACTAGAGTGTGTAAACCCAATAAGTCTTAGGTCTGACTCATCATAAATAAGCTATTGATCCTTAGTATTTCTTAAATATTTTAGGATGGTTTTAACAACCTTCTAGTGGTTCTCTCCTGGATCAGATTGGTATCTACTCACTATCCCTAGTGAGTATGTCACATCTGGTTGCGTACATGTCATGGCATACATAATAGAACCTACTATCGAAGCATATGAAATTCTACTCATACGCTCTCTCTCTTGAGGTATTGTCGGACAATCCTTCTATGAGAAAGAAATTTCATGGCCTATCGGTAGATAGCTCTTCTTGGAATTCTCCATGCTGAACCTCTTCAATATAGTATCAATGTACGTGGATTGGGATAACCCGAGCAATCTTTTAGACCTATCTCTATAGATCTTTATCCCGAGGATATAGGAAGCTTTTCCTAGATCCTTCATTGAGAACTATGATGACAGTTAGATCTTTATTCCTTATAATATGGGGATATCATTTTTGATTAAGAGAATGTCATCCACGTACAATACCAAGAATATAACTACTAGACCATTAGCCCACTTGTATATGCAGGGCTCTTCTCGGTTCTTAACAAAGCCATACATCTTGATCATCTTATTAAAACATATGTTCCAACTATGAGATGCCTACTTTAGTCCATAAATAGATCTTTGAAGCTTGCACACCTTAGACTTGTCTGTGGATGTGATGAGGGAAAATCTTATTTTTTGCCACAAGATCATCCAGATATGATCAGATCTAAGGTAGATTTTTCTAAAAAAAATTTCTATGATTCGATCAGATCTAAGAGTTCTCAAATCTGATCATGGTGATCTAATATTAAATCCAAAAATTAAATTTAAATAAGAAACATTTGATGTACTTGATTAGGATAATCTGATTATCCTGATGATGATCTTGATGCTCTTGAGGTTCTAGATCGAGTCATGCACGTATCTGGCCTCTATCGAAGTCTAATCGAGTGGGATTTGGAGGTGTTCTTCTTCTAAATCAATGCCCCAAAGATCAGATTTGAATCTAATCTAAATGTTCTTCAAAAACCTTCCTGAAGAAGCAGCAGTCTTCTCTTTCAGTAGTGCTACTTTCTTCCTGATCAGGGCGCTAATTTTTCTTGGACCACTCTTGGACTTGTGCCCAACTCTTTGGATGTGGAGAAGGGAAGAGGATCAGAGGGAGGCATGGAAGAGAGGAGGGCAACCTTGCGGCATGGTGGATTGGCTAAGAGCTCTCAACCCTAGGCATAGATAGGGTTTAAATAGATCCTACTGTGCCATGCAGTGCCACATCACCTCGGCCAATCAGAGGTCTTTATTTAATCAGATCTAAATTTAATTGGTGGGGTGATGTCATCCGATCATATCAGATAGAGTCCCTCAAAAATCCACTAAAGTTGGCACCAACACTGGATAAGCCCAGTGAAGTTGGCACCAAAGAGTTCAAGGCCATCAAGTTATCCTGGAGTCTCATCTGTATGGGACTCCATCTTATCCACATGGGGTGCATGCCTATGGCGGCATGTAGCCTCTCTCTTTCCTCTTTTAGTAGGGGGACAAGAGTCCCAAGTGCTCTCTAATGGGTGCATGCCACATGGCCCTGTGTCCAAGTGTCCAGGGTCAACTATTGACCAATGTCCGAAACTAGAAATGACATGTGATAGGAATTGGCAGGTGTTGTCTTAAATTCATCTGTTGAATTAAGACCACTTTTTTGACCTGAACAAACTCCAGTCAGACCAAGACAAGGTTCTTGAGTGAGTCCAAATAGATTTGGCTTAGCCAAGATGAACTAGAATGATTGTAGAAGGAGAATGTTAGGCTCAATCATGTGCTAGCATGATTTTCTTGAACCTAATTAGATCTAATCTAAATCAACTGAACTGGATTAGCCCAATTAATGACATCCAGATCCAAATCCTTATTTGTGTAATCTAATTAGGTTCTGTTCCATATAGTAATGAGATATGTTACAATCTCTATCATCGACATCATCGAAACACCTTTCGATGGACCAAAACTTTTTCGATTCACACAATTAAAATGATCGATCATCAAGATTGTTGTGGGACTTTTATGCCTGCCAAAGACATCAAAATGTAGGCTGATTAAAGGCCTTCAAAAGGATGGTCGAGATCCTAAGTCAGGCCGAGCTTGATATCATCAAAGGAGGGAAGTTAGGATCATAATATAGGTTAGTTGATGGCTATTGAAGGCTGAGGCTGAGGTCCCATCTTAGGCCGAGTTTGAAGTTACCGAAAGGATGAACCCTCTAGGATGAACTCCTCCAGGATGAAGTCCCTCGGGATGAACTTCTCTAGGATGAACTCTCCTAGGATGAACTCCTCTAGGATGAACTCCTCCAGGATGAGCTCCTCCAGGATGATGAACTCCTTAGGATGAACTCCTCTAGTATGAACTCCCCCAGGATGATCTCCTCCAATATGAACGAAGTCTCCGGATGAACTCCTCGAGGGATGAACTCCTCCAGGATGAACCTATAGGATGAACTCCTCCAGGAACTTCCTCAAGACGAGCTCCCCCAGGATGAACTCCTCCAGGATGAACTCCCTCGGGATGAACTCCTCCAGAATGAACTCCTCCAGATTATCAACTTTCTCTCTACATGCCATGAGGGGATAATACCTGACATGATTCTTGAGAATATTTTAGTGGGCAAACAAAATATCTCTGACAATCCATTGATCTCCCATGACTAACAACCTACAACCCATCCTAACAAACTCCATACCCTTCTATAAAAGGAGAAAAAGAGGGACCCCAAGGTGTGCAACACTTTTCTCCCAAATGCTCATCTTCTTCCTTCCGTTGAACGAAAAACTGACTTGAGCATTGGAGGATCTCCACTGGAGCCAACTCCGATCGAAGACTTCTCTTGCAGGTATGGCAACCTCCATTCCATCACCACCGACTCACCATCGTCGCACAACTCCAGCGATCCGCCTCGAGATAAATTTCTGCATCAATAGATGGCACTAGAAGAAGGGCCTTTGAGCCCATTTTAGGAGGAAATGAGCATCCAATGAGAGAAGCTCCATCACGCTGCTCCAATAACAATAATAATGATAGAATTCAGCGTCTATCTTCAAACTCTCCCACCTAGGCCTAAACTGAGAGATTTCAAATGAGGAAGAAATTTTAATCAGAGAAAAAGGTCCAAGCAAGGAAGGAGATTATGACAAGGATGATCTGAACCAGCGAAAATGCCATGGGAACCAGATAAGAAATATAATTATGCAAATCTCTTTTTAGTCATACTATATTTTTGATTTTTCATCCATTTCCTTAAGTTCTAGATAGAATCAAATATTAGAAAGAAGAGATCTTTATTCACAGTATAATATACTAGGCAAAATAAAAGCAACCTCTGAAATCCAAAATGAAATGGAGAGACTGAGGTACTGAGAGAGAGAAAAAAAATGAAGTGGTATTATAAAAAATTAGAGAAGAACAAAGAGAGACTTTCCTAGGTTGGCGATCACTTTGGCATTCTACTATTATACTTATTACATCTTCATTCGAGACTATGATATCATTTCTATTCATTACTCCCATGGGTCACAAATTTTACCTATTTGGATTAAATCAGAACTATATTTTTCAAGCTAAGGGATGTGCCATTTTCTTAGATACTACTACAACTATTTATTATTTTTCATACGATACTCTATTAAATGGGATATGTAGATCCAAAAACTTGGCTACTATCATGCACCATCTGGATGGTGGATCATCCTCATCAACTAACTAGAAGTTTTATGGTTCTTCTTCAAATGTCGTGTATTCATATTGATGACTGATGTTTTATTGCTACATACTACTCACAAGTTGGACTTATTATTGAAACTCTACATGCTATTAATTTTGTTTGATCTCTTATTACCTCAAGTGGTTTTCACTCAGTCATATTTAACACCAAAATCCTATATGCTTTTAATATTACTCCAATTCTCACTATATGCAATCGCATTTGACTCTTCTCAATTTTGACTTTTCAAAGGAAGAAAGAGAGGAGGGAATGATGTCCGCAGGCCTCTCCTCAACCTAGGCGATCCAACTAACCGATGTTCTTCTTGTGCATGTGTTCCACCAATCTCCCTCACGATCCTAGATGGTGCCAACTTCAAAAAAAAAAAGAAGAAAAAAAAGTATCAGAGGAAATAGAAGGAGGGGTGGGGTCAACGACCTTCCCTCTCATGACCTCCTCGCATTCGACCTTCTCTCTCGCGATCCCGGCAGCTATGACCTCCTTCTACCTCACAATCCTAGTAGCGTTGGAGTCTCCTATCACAATCTTAAGCGGCACAGACCTCCTCCCACAAAAGAAGAAGAAGAAAAAGGAGGGGGAAAGAAGCAGCTGGTGCCTCTCTGACCAATCTCCCCTCTCCCATGCATTCGCATGCATTCGGCCGGCCTCCCCCATGCTCTAGGCATGGCCGTGATAGTGCCAGCGACCTCGGGCCGATCTTCATTCTTTCCTATGTGATGGCTCTAGCGGATCCCCTCCCCATGTGATGACCTTCCCTCGATCCCAAATGTTGACGACCTCCTCCTCCGTGCTTCTAAGCGCATCCCATGATGGCAAGGCCTCTCCCCGACCCCTACGACTTTGGCCAACCTCCCTCATGCCCATCGTACGATAGTTCGGTCTTCCCCATGTCTATCATGGTCATCCAGCCGACCTTCTCCAACCCATGGCATCCCTCCGACCGCCTCCTCTCAGACGTGCTAATCCACTGCGCTATTCGATCAAAAGCAAGGAAAGCAAAAAGAGAGCAGGGGTCGATGACTTCCCCTCTCACGCTCAACCCTCTCTCGCAACCCCGGCCGACCTCCATGCATTCATGCTCCTTCAGCATATTTCTCCTGCACTCCCAGGCAAAACCCCCGCACACCCGTCGACATGCAACTGACTTTCTCCCCCATGCTCCTAGGTGCAGCCCATGATGGCAAGGTCTCTCGTCCGCACCCATTGCTCCTCCGACCGACATCCAGCTGATTTCTCTCTCCAACCCACAGCAAGGTCCTCCATCGTGAGCTCAGGCACCGTCGACCTCTTCAAAAAAAAAAAGTAGAAGGAGGAGAAGCTGACACACTTGCAGTCGAGCTTCTCTCCCATGCATCTCGTCTCCTCTCTCGCCCGCGCCCGTCGCACCTTCGGCAGATCTCCTCTCTTGCCCATGCCCGACGCACCTCTGGATGGTCTTCTCTCCTGTTCACCTGGGCGCGATTGGGCTCATCTATCTAACGCCCCTCTAGTTGATCTCGCCCATTCGGTCGAGCTCCTTCCTGCGCTTCCAGGTGCAATGCGGTGACCACTCTGATCTCCTCCCTTCTGTGCATCCAAGCATGTTGCCCGATGTCCTCGTACACGGATGCTGAAGTTGGTGCACTCCTAATATGGCCGAAGTTCTATGCATACATTCGACTTTTCCTAAAGTCCTCCTGTGCATATTAAACAGCCAAAGCTGACTTGGAATAACCTTAGAACCACTCGAGTGCCCCATGAATTTCACTCAAAGCCAAGTTAATGCAAAAAAAAAGGAAAAAAAGAAGAAGGAGAGAAAGAAGAAGAAGGCAAAGTCTGATCTGAACCTGGGATCAAATAGAAATCAAGATCTCCCAAATAGAGAACTCATGATGAAAAGCTTCCAAACTTCTATCCATTATTATTTTATTATTTTTTTTCTTCTTTTGTTTCTTGCAGGGCTATCGAATACCAAAACCATGGTCGAACCCAAAGCTAATTAAAACTTAAGTTCAAGAAACCAAGGCTAAAGCTGAAGTAAAAATGAATACTAAAGCTGAAGTTGAAATCCAGATCCATCCGAGGTCAAGTTCAAGACTCATCCGAGGTGCAAGCAAAATAAATCCGAGGTAAAAATCATACAAATCTAAGGCCAACAAAAGTCCAACCCCATTAAGTTGAGCTCATTAAAAGACCAATTCGAGGTCAAAATCTAAGCCAAGTTGAAGTCAGATCTCAAACCAATCCAAGGTCAAGTTCAAGATCTATCCAAAGTGAAAGCAAAACAAATCTAAGACAAAGATCATACAAGTTCGAGGTCTGCATAGGTTCAAGCTCAAAAGACTGAGGCTAACAAAAATTCAACCTCAGTAAGCTGAGCTCACCAAAAAAAATAAAAAAATAAAAAAAAATAATAATTCGAGGTTAAAGCCTAAGCCGAGCTGAGGTCACATTCAAGACCAAGCCAAGATCAGAATCAAGGCTAAGTTGAAGCTAAAATCACAACTAAATTGAAGTTAAAATCACAACTAAGCTAAAGTTAAAATCATAGCCGAGCTAGAGTCAAAGTCATGACCAAGGTTGAACTACTAAGCCCAGATTCAATTCAAGAAAAAATCAAGGCCAAGGAAGCAAACTTAACAAGAACATCAACCAAATGAGGACCCCGTTAACTTGAGATGGGACGAGGGGAGAGGCCTTTTCAACGGCCCACATGCGCCCCTATAGCCATATTAGAAACATGAGGAGAACCTCATCCTAACATGAGCAAAGCGAAGACCTCGTTGATCTAAAACGAGATGAGGGGAGAGGCCCTTTTAACGGTCCTAATGTGCCCCTACAACCACATTAGGAACAGGAGGAGAACCTCGTCCTAACGTAAGCAAAGCTGAAGGCCTCATTAATCTAAGACAAGATAAGGGAAAAGGCCCTTCCAACGGTCCTAATGTGCCCCTACAGTCACATTAGGAATAGAAGAAGAACCTCATCCTAACATGAGCAAAGTCGAAGGCCTCGTTAATTTAAGACGAGATGAAAAGAGGTCCTTCCAACAGTCCTAATGTGCCCCTATAGCCATGTTAGGAATAAAAGGAGAACCTCAACCTAATGTGAGCAAAGTCAAAGGCCTCATTAATCTAACACAAGATGAGGAGAGAGGCCCTTCCAGCGGTCCTAATGTGTCCCTATAATCCTATTAGGAATAAGAGGAGAACCTCATCCTAACATGAGCAAAATAATAACCTCGTTAATCTTAGACGAGATAAGGGGAGAGGCCCTTCTAGCAGCCCTAATGCACCCGTACAACCACATTAGGAACAGAAGAAGAACCTCATCCTAACATGAGCAAAGTAAAGACTTCGTTGATCTAAGATGAGATGTGGGGAGAGGTCCTTTCAATAGCCTAGGTATTCTCCTATAGCTGTGTCAAGGACAAGAGAAGGACCTCATCTCGACATAAAGAGAAACCCTCTGGTTATTTAAGATAGGAGGATAACCTCATCCAAGCAAGGATAAAAACCTCCAATTTCTAAACATGAGGCAAAGATCTATAGAAATTTGAGCTTCAAATATCAATATTTATAGAAATTCGACTTTAGAAGGCAAAAATCTATAGAAATTCGAGCTCAGAAGATCAACATGTATAGAAATACGACCTTAGAAAGCAGAGGTCAGTAGAAATCTAAGTTCAAAAAGCTAAGAATAAAATTAAAGATTTTTAAATAATTTTAATAAGAAACCTGAAGATCCTAAGTTTAAATGACAAAAAAGGACATGTCTTTGGCAAGTCCGATTTAGTATACTCCCTTCGTCCAAACCAAGGCTCGGACTCAAAAGTAGAGGGGCTATTATTAGGGGACTTTTATGCCTGCCGAAGATATGAGAATGTAGGCTAATTGAAGGCCTTCAGAAGGCTGTGGTTGAGATCCTAAGTTAGGTCGAGTTTGATATCATCAAAGGAGGGAAGCCAGGGTCATAATATAGGTTAGTTGAAGGCCATTGAAGGCTGAGGTCGAGGTCCCATCTCAGGCAGAGCTTGAAGTTACCGAAAGGATGAACCCTCCAGGATGAACTTCCTTAGGAAGAACTCTTCTGGGATGAACTCCTCTAGGACGAACTCTCCCAGGATGAACTCCTTTAGGATGAGCTCCTCCAAGATGAACTCTACTAGGACGAACTCCTTCAGAATGAACTCTACTCATCATCGTCATGCAACTCCAATGATCCAACCTCGAGATGGATTTCTGTGTCAACAAAGATCATTCTAATTGCTCCTAAAATCCACCGGTGACACCTAGTATTATATGGTGGAAAGCCATTAGAACCAAAAGCAAATCTCTTGGTGCAGCTACTTATGTGATTGGATTCTTCTATCTTGAGCTCCGATAGGATTAGGGTTAAGGTGAACTCGTCAAATCCAATATCCGTCATATGAATTAATCATTCAATTCAAGTTCGATGTGAAATCCTAATAGAAACTCTTTCTATCAACTTCACTCTACCATGGCCATGGACTTAAGGACTCGATCTCATGATCATTATAGGGCTACACCTCATCTACCGAGGTAGATAGATCTCCTATTGGTGCAATCCAATTCCTACAATGAACATGCTATAGCCAACATATATCTTAGGATTTTGAATGACTAGAAGATCGAGTTATGGTGTAGTCAAACTATAATACCCTTAAGTTGAACTATCGATGCATCTTAGATCAAAGAATCAGACACACTACTGTAGTATTGAGCCAGTCATCGATAAGAAGGTGGACTCTCTTATGACTGCTCGAGGTGGTCACATTTAATGCCCTCGTTATCTAATAAGTACCTATACTCTCGCTTTGGTATCTCCACACCATAGACTCAAGACTCATCTACGCTAAAGAAGTGATCGTACACCAATCTTCTGGATTGATTACCATTCTCATGATGATCCTACAGTCGAAAATAGTTTATGAGTTAATTATGAAAATTCATGTCTTAAATTTTTAACTCTTAAAAATATGAATTATTATTCCATTAACTCAAAAGATGTATCATAAATATTTTAAATACATACTATGATAAAAAAAATAATTTTTTTATTAATTTATAGTCAAAATTATAAAATTATCCTTAGAAGTGTATTACAAGTGTTTAGCCAATCTAGCTTCTAGGGTATATATCTAACAAACTCTCACTTGACCTAAAGCCAATTGGCTATAAATCTAAGTTCCAACTTTTCAAGATGGGCTTCGATCTTCTACTGGCTCAATGGCTTTGTTAGTGGGTTAGCCGTATTATCTACAGTGTTGACTCTCTTGACCTCGATGTATTCCTTTTAGAGATAATCATGGATGAGGTAGTATCGCCGCTCGATGTGCTTGGATTTTTGGTGAGACCTTGGATCTTTAGCTAGGGCCATGGTGCCATTGTTATTACAGTACAGAGGGATGATATTTAATGGCATCATTCTGAGCTCTGTGATGAACTCCTTGTATCAGAATGTCTCCTTTATAGCTTTCGATGTAGCGATGTATTCTGCTTCCATGATGGAGTTTGCTATCACCGTCTGCTTGAAACTCTTTTAATAGACAGCTCCACCATTGCATATAAATAGACTTCCAAATATTGACTTTCGATCATCTATGTCGGATATAAAATCTAAGTCTGTATACCTCTAGACTTGAAGTTCTTCATTACCAAAGATTAGAAATATATCCTTAGTTCTTCTCAAGTACTTAAGGATATATTTTACAGAAGTTCAATACTCTTTCCCTGGATTTGACTGATACCTTCTCATGACACTCATAGCGTGGGCAATATCAGATCGTGTACATAGCGTGGCATACATGAGGCTTCCTATTGCCAAAGCATAAGAGATCTTACTCATGCATTTAATCTCCTCAAGTGTGCTAGAGCACATCTTCTTGGAGAGATGAATGTCATATCTAAACGATACTAAACCCCTTTTAGAGTTTTCTATGCTAAACCTCTTTAGCACCTCCTTTATGTACATTTTTTGTGAAAGTCCTAGCATCCTATTCGGTCTATCTCTATAGACTTTAATTCTCAGAATAAAGGATGCTTCTCCTAGGTCTTTCACAGAGAACTTCTTAGACAATCATATTTTGACTGTAGTCAATATGAGAATATCATTCCTAATTAGGAGGATGTCATCCACATACAGTATGAGGAAGACAACAGCACTTCCACTGATCTTTTTGAAAACACAGGGCTCCTCCTCATTTTTGATGAAACCAAATGATTTGATTACATCATTGAAATGAGCATTCTAGCTTCGAGATGCTTGTTTAAGTTCATATATAGACCTTTGCAGCTTGCATACTGTTGGGGATAAACCACGCTCCTGCCGAAGTCTAGTTCGATGCTCAGCCTAATGCGACCAGTGGCTAGGAAAGAGCTTCAGGGGACGGGTCTTGAGCCAAACCCCTTCAGCCGATCGAACTCCTCAGCGGTCGAGCTTTAACAAAATTCCTCAGCAGCCGAACTCCTTGGCGATCGTCCCTCGACCAAACTCCTCAAGCGGCCATCCTTTCAGTTGGTCGAGCTCCTTTGGACTCCTCAGTGGTCGAGCTCCTTCGGACTCCTAGCGTCCGGACCGAACCCCCTCAGTCGATCGAACTACTTAGCGGTCGAGCTCCTTGGACTCTCAGCAGTCAAATTTTAGCCGAACTCAACCATCGAGCTTCAGTCGACTCCCGCAAGAGCTGAACTCTCTCCGCATTGTTTCAGCCAAGCGTCTGTTGGAGCGAAACTCCATCCAAGCTTCCTCTTCTACTGAATTTCTTCAGGGATCGGACTTCTCATCGACCGAGCTCCTACCGAACCTCCCAGCGGTCGAACCTTAGCCGCACTCCTCTAGTTAGATGCTTACGAGAGTCGAACTCCCCTCCAAGCTTCCTCTTCAAGAGTCCCTTCATTCGGTCGGCTTTGCAGTCATCACCATCAGTCCACCGTAAGTGATAGCGATCCGCTATCAAGCGGCGATGGCTGTCACCATTAACCCACCGTAGACAGCACCTTCCCATGAGACTGACTCCATCGAACCTTGAGCTGCCCGCCAGCACACGGCTGTAGCTGTCACCATCAAGCTCCGCTATAAAAAGGATCCTCTAGATACGCTAATCTCTGAACTCTAATCTCTCGGATCTCCCCTTCATCTCCAAGCTTTGCGGAAGTCATTCCCGAGCACTCCATTCCTGTTGGCTAGAGCTGACTTGATCATCGGAGGATCCTACCGGAGCCACCCCCCACCGGCTCCGAATGGAACTTTATTTTGCAGGTCCCCAACGGCGACCTCATCGACCTCTACTCCAGCAGACTCCGACGATGATTGATTTCTGCGTCAATAGATTGGCGCTAGAACGAGGGCCCCGAACCTCCGAGATTTTTTTGTTCTTAAAGGAGTGCTCAATGATGATTTCTCTTTCTCCAGAGATCCCTTTTCTTCCTCACTAGAGTTCTTTCCCAAAGAAAAAATGCCTTCGAGAGAGAGCTTCGACTCAGCGATCGGCATCCTACACGCCAGGTCCATCTGCTCCCGTTGCAGCCCCAACAGTCTAGGCTCCACCCGAAGCCACCATAGATGTAAAGCAGTTCAACCTGTTGGTTAGGCTTGCGGCCCCGCCGAAAGCAAAAGTTCTCCCATAGAAGGTTTCATAAGGAGGTCAAAACGAAGTTTGGCAGAAGCGAAGGCGAACTCCCCCTCGAAGCTCATCATTGGAATGAAGTTCGACTCAAGTGAGGCCGAACTCCCCCCTCGAGTATGTCATCAACTAACCCCCTACAAAGAATTCATAGGAGGTGGAGTGAAGTTCGGGCAAGGAAAGCCGAGCTCCCCCTCGAGCTCATCGTCAAGGAAGTTCGGACAAAGAAGCAGGAAGTTCTACAGTTCAGCATGAGGAAAGCCGAGCTCCCCCTCGAGCTCGTCGTCAAAAAAGTTCGGACAAAAGAAGCATGAAGTCCTCCTGTGGAAGCTTTCACGGGAAAGCGGAACAAAGTTCGATGCAAGTGAGGCCGAACTCCACATCGAACCTCATCATCGGAATGAAGTTCGGTGCAAGTGAGGCCGAACTTCCACTCGAGTATGTCACCAAGAAAGCCCCCTACAAAGATTTCACAAGAGGTGAGATGAAGTTCGGCCACGCTCACGACCGCCCCAGGGCAAGGAAAGCTGAGCTCCCCCTCGAGCTCGTCATCAAGGAAGTCTGGACAAAGAAGTAGAAAGTTCTCCAGTTCGACGTGAGGAAAGCCAAGCTCCCCCTCGAGCTCGTCGTCAAAAAAGTCCGAACAAAAGAAGCATGAAGTCCTCCCACGGAAGCTTTCGCAGAAAAGCGGAACGAAGTTTGGTGCAAGTGAGGCCGAACTCCACATCGAACCTCGTCATCGAAATGAAGTTCGGCACAAGTGAGGCCGAACTCCCACTCGAGTATGTCACCGAGGAAGCACCCTACAAAGATTTCACAAGAGGTGAGAGGAGGTTCGACCGTGCTCACGACCGCCCCAGGGCAAGTGAGGACTCCGCGCTTACGACCTCCACAATGCAAGCAAGGCCCAAACTTTTCGAGCTCGCCACCAAGGAATTTTCGATAGAAGGGCACGAAGAAGTCCCCCTCCCGAAAGGTTCCATGACTGCATCCCCCTTTCACGCTCTTCGAACTCAAAATCTCATGAAAGTTAAGAACCAGCTGCTAAGACCAGAAGGGTTACGGTCTGCCCCAAACAAGCGCGATCGAAGCAGGTACTGCCTCTACCATTGCGACTACAGCCACGACACTGAGGAATGCATCCAGCTCCGAGATGAAATTGAGGAGCTCGTCAGAAAGGGCTAGCTGAGTAAATCTCTCCGACACCCGTCTGAAGCAGAAGATCGACTAAGGACGCTACCATAGCCAGAAACGACATGGAGGTCGGCCGCCTCACGGCATCATCAATGTTACCCCAGGGAGGAGCTTGGTACATCGGCAATTCTTTGTCTCCCAACGATAAAGTCAGGAGGAGCTTTCTCCAAACTGAGAAGGCCAGCATGAGACAGAGGAGGTCGTCCAGCCCGGGTCTTGCTGCCCAAGGAAACCTGGAGGAACAATGCCCCCACCACCCTGAAATGGGGATATGCTGCGAGTAACTTCCCCTCGGTAAAATTCTCCCCCAACAAATAATATTATTTCTGGGTGCAAAAAATCATGTGATGATAGGGAAGAAGCAGTCAATAGTTGCCATGTCAGGAATAGGAGGAGGACCTCATGCTAACGGGGGTAGGTCAAAGACCTTAAAGCTCGACTGCAGGAGATAAGATCTCCCCCGAGGAAAGCTCGACCGTAGGAGATAAGATCTCCCCCGAGGCGAAAAAGCTCGACTGCAGGAGATAAGATCTCCCCCGAGGAAAGCTCGACTGCAGGAGATAAGATCTCCCCCAAGGAAAGCTTGGCTACAAAAGATAAGATCTCCCTCGAGTGCCCGCTTCAAGCTCGCTTGCAGGAGATAAGATCTCCCCGAGGAAAGCTCGGCTGTAGGAGATAAGATCTCCCCGAGTGTCTGCTTCAAGCTCGACTGCAGGAGATAAGATCTCTCCCGAGGTGGAAAAGCTCGACTGTAGGAGATAAGATCGCCCCCAAGGAAAGCTCGGCTGCTGGAGATAAGATCTCCTCCGAGGAAAGCTCGGCTACAGGAGATAAGATCTCCCCCGAGTGCCCGCTTTCAAGCTCGACTGTAGGAGATAAGATCTCCCCCAAGGTGGGAAAGCTCGACCGTAGGAGATAAGATCTCCCCCAAGGAAAGCTCGATTGCAGGAGATAAGATCTCCTTCGAGGAAAGCTCCGCTGTAGGAGATAAGATCTCCCCCGAGTGTCCACTTCAAGCTCGGCTGCAGGAGATAAGATCTCTCCCGAGGTGGAAAAGCTCGACCGCAGAAGATAAGATCTCCCCCGAGGAAAGCTCGATTGCAGGAGATAAGATATCTCCCGAGGAAAGCTTGGCTGCAGGAGATAAGATCTTCTCCGAGTGCCCGTTCAAGCTCGGCTGTAGGAGATAAGATCTCCCCGAGGAAAGCTCGACTGTAGGAGATAAGATCTCCCCCGAGTGCCCACTTCAAGCTCGGCTGCAGGAGATAAGATCTCTCTCGAGGTGGAAAGCTCAACTGTAGGAGATAAGATCTCCCTCGAGGAAAGCTTGACTGCTGGAGATAAGATCTCCCCCAAGAAAAGCTCGACTGTAGGAGATAAGATCTCCCCTGAGTGACCGCTTCAACCTCGACTGCCGGAGATAAGATCTCCCCCGAGGAAAGCTCGACTGTAGGAGATAAGATCTCCCCCGAGGCAAGCTCGGCTGCTAGAGATGAGATCTCCTCTAGGCTTCGACCTGAACCAGTGTGGAGTCCAGAAGAAGACTTCGGCAGTCACCTTTTCTGCACTCCCTTCCTTTGAGTTTCGAACTCGAGAGTGGGGGGGCTACTGTTGGGGATAAACCCCGCTCCTATCGAAGTCTAGTTCGATGCTCAGCCTAATGCGACCAGTGGCCAGGGAAGAGCTTCAGGGGATGGGTCTTGAGCCGAATCCCTTCAACCGGCCGAACTCCTCAGCGGCCGAGCTTTAACGAAATTCCTCAGCAGCCGAACTCCTTGGCGATCGTCCCTCGATTGAACTCCTTAAGCGGTCGGGCTCCTTCGGACTCCCAGTGTCCAGATCGAACCTCCTCAGCTGGCCGAACTACTTAGCGACCAAGCTCCTTGGACTTCCAGCAGTCAGATTTTAGCCAAACTCAACCACCGAGCTTCAGTCAAACTCCTGCAAGAGCCAAACTCTCTCTGCATCGTTCCAGCCAGGCGTCTGCGGGAGCGGAACTCCATCCAAGCTTCCTCTTTGGCTGGATTTCTTCAGGGGCCGAACTTCTCACCGACCTAGCTCCTACCGAACCTCCCAGCAGTCGAACCTTAGCCACACTCCTCCAGCTAGATGCTTACGAGAGCCGAACTCCCCTCCAAGCTTCCTCTTCAGGAGTCTCTTCATTCGGCCGGCTCTGCAGCCATCACCATTAGTTCGCCATAAGCGATAGCGACCCGCTATCAGGCGGCGATGGCTGTCACCATCAACCCACCGCAGATGGCACCTTTCCGTGAGACTGACTCCACCAAATCTCGAGCGGCCTGTCAGCACGCGGCTACAGCTGTCACCATCAAGCTCCGCTATAAAAAGGACCCTACAGATATGCTAATCTCTGAACTCTAATCTCTCGAATCTCTCCTTCATCTCCAAGCTCTGTGGAAGTCATTTTTGAGCACTCCATTCCTGTTGGCCAGAGCTGACTTGATCGTCGGAGGGTCCTATTGGAGCCACCCTCCCACCGGCTCCGGACAGGACTTTATTTTGCAGGTCCCCGACGACGATCTCATCGACCTCCACTCCAGCAGACTCCGACGATGACCGATTTCTACGTCAACACATACTTTATAATCACCATCACTAGATGTGAAGTCAAATGGCTGTTCCATATAAATATCTTCCTCAAGATCTCCATTTAAGAATATTATTTTCACATCCATCTATCATATTTCATAATCAAAATAGACTGTAATAGCAAGCAATGTATGGATGGATTTAAGCATGGCTACTGATGAAAAAGTATTCTGATAGTCAATGCTTTCATGCTAACTATACCTTTTCTCTATAAGCTTTGCTTTGAATGTCTCTACATTCCCATCAGCACCTATTTTTTTCTTGAAGATCCATTTATATCCAATAGGTACTGTATCTTCATGTGGATCTATCAAGGTCCAGACTTGGTTTGAATGCATTGAGTCAATTTCTGACCTCATTGCCTCTAACCATTTTTTAGAGTCGATATCTAATATCATCTCGTCATAGGTTTTGGGATCATCATCATGAGCCCCATTTTTCATAAGAAATATTTTCTCTACATCCTCTTCAGTAGTACCTAAGTATCTTTCAGAAGGATGAGAAATCCTTTTTGATTTACGAGGTAGTGGAGGTAGTGTTTGGACTGGTTCTAACTAATTGGGCTCCATAGGTTTCTTAGCTCATTGCTCATTTGAGACTTTCTCCTCAAGCCTAATCTATCTTCTGATGCCACCATCTTGAATAAGCTATTTTTTAAAGAAGATGACATGTCGACTCACAATCATATTATGCTCTTCTAGAAGATAGAAATAATATCCTAACAACTCTTTAGGATATCCTATAAATCGAGCTCTAAAGGACCTAGACTCTAATTTGTCCGTCTTTTATTTCTTAACATGGGCTGAATAATCCTAAATTCTGAGATGACTCAAATTTGATTTCTTACCATATCATATCTCATATAGTGTTGTAGGAATGGTTTTAGAGAAAATCCTATTCAGTAGATATATTGCTGTTATAAGACTATGTCCCCAAAGAAACTCAGGAAGGTCCGTAAAACTCATCATGGATCAGACCATATATAATAGGGTCCGATTTCTCCATTCTAAAATTCCATTGAGTTGAGACATTTTAGATGGAGTCTATTATGAGACTATGCCATTATCCTTAAGATAATTTAGAAATTTTCGACTAAGGTATTCACCTCCTCGATCTGATCGAAGAGTCTTAATGATTTTTTTTATTTATTTTTTTACTTCATGTCTGAACTTCTTGAACTTTTCAAAGGCTTCAAATTTATGTTGCATTAAATACACATACCCATACCGAGATAGATCATCAGTAAAGGTGATGAAATAGACATAATTACCTCTGGTCGGCATATCAAATGGGCCGCACACATCTATGTGTACCAGGGCAAGTAGGTCTGTGACTCTTTTCCTATATCCTACAAAAGGAAGCTTGGTCATTTTGCCATGAAGGCATGCTTCACAAATTGGATATGACTCGAAAGTCAACGAACTCAATAGTCGGATTTCTCTAATTTGCTAACCCTATTTTTAGCTATATGACCTAGTCTAAGATGCCAAAGATATCTATCATTTAGAGTATCCCTTGGTTGCTTTGATCCTATGGCATTCACGTTTTGCTCGATATTAAAAATAGAAGCACCAATATGTAACTGATAGAGATCATTTATAAGAAAATCACTTGCAATTTTATTTTTTTAAAAAAATATTATAATAATTCTTAAAAAAATTAATTACATAGCCATTCTGTGCTAAACATGAAATAAAAATTAAATTTCTGCTTACTGCAGGCGCATAAAAATAATCTCTAAGTACTAAATCTCATCCTGATGGTAGTGGAAGAGGGTAGGTTCCTACGGCTACAACAGCAACTCTTGCTCCATTCTCAATGCATAGGATCATCTCACCATCCCTCAGCCTCTTACTATCCTTAAGATCCTGCATAGAAGTGCATAGGTAAGCACTAAAACTAGAGTCAAGCATCCAACTAGATGCAGAAGAAATCATAAGGTTAGATTCTATAATGAGCATACCTTTAGAAGGACCTATTTTCTTCTTATTCTTCAGGCTGGCCAAGTATAGAGGACAGTTCTGCTTTCAGTGGCCCAGTGTTGCAATGAAAATATTTTTTCTTATCAGCAGCCTTTTTCTTCGACTCTGCCTTCTTCTTCTTCCCACCTTCCATCTTCTACTTCTTTGCGGTCTTCTTCTTCTTTCCAAAAGACATTCTTTTGGAAGAAGTCCGCTCCACAGCAAGCACTAAGCCTTTAGAATCTTTTATGGAAAGCTCAGTAGTGACCAGCATGTTCATAAGCTCAGCCAAGGTATTTTGTAGTTTTTGCATATGGTAGTTCATGATGAACTGTCCATACGCATTAGTTAAAAACTGCAGAATTATATCAATCTGCAGATTCTGATTTAACTTGACACCAAGCTTTTTAAGCTCTTCTAAGTTCTTGATCATCATCGAATAATGATCTTGGACCGACTGTCCATCATGCATTCGAGCCTTAAAAAATCTCCTAATGGCTTGATATTTGGCTGTGTGACTATGTTTACCAAACAACTCTTACAAGTGAGCCAACATTTGATGGCTAGTCTTTATGTCTTCATGTTGGTGCTGGAGCTCATCGACATCGAGCTCAATATGTAATACCTGACTTTATTATCTTCATCCATCCACTTTTCTAGAGATGCTCTCTATTTAGCGGATGAACGGGCTGGTAAAGTGGGAGAATCCTGTTCCAACACATGAGTCAATTTCTTAAAATCCAAAATAATTTTAAAATTTTGGAGCCAATATTTGTAGTTGGGTTTGGTTAGTTTATGTGTATCTAGAATACGGGCTAGTAGGTTGGATGCAGATATTTTTCTTTAGAGAATCAAAGTTTCTAGTTAGATTTTGTAATTAGACTTAACCAATTTATTTAGAAGTTTTATTTTTAAACAAATTAGGCTCCCACTATTTACTTGGATCTCTACACTATCTTGGTAGAGATGCAAAATCTTCATGATTATAGATTTCTAGTGGATGGTGCGGTCCCACCAAATGGCTCACCACCTCACCTAACAGTTATTAATGATGGATCAACTGATGAGTAGATAACTCTTGTCCAATGATTCTCTAATCATGGTGCACCCAAATTTGATCTCTAATTCATGAATCTTACCATGTCTTGAATATTGATCCAGTTCTTAGTTAAGTCAGACCTACCACTTGCATGAATTGAATTTCTGATTGGGTCTCTCACCATATCTAGAATATTGAGTCCAACCCATCCTCCAACTTATAGCATCCAATGCCTAATAGACATGGTTGCATTTTTCTAGTGCTATTGAACCACTGTATCTAGTCAAGAACAATCAATTCCGGAAAGAATCTACACATCTACAATGGTGGAAGATCTTAGACTTAATATTTTCTTTAGAAGATTTAATTTAGGTCTCTTTAAACTTGACTTGACTTAGTCATAATAATTATGACTAATCTAGTAGCATGGGTTGGCTCAAATTGTTAGCCACCTCAACTCAAAACTGGATCGACACAAATGGCTAGGTAAGTGAGACTGGTGGAAGGGATATGCCCTTAACTCGATAAGAACATATTCAGATCAAGTAGCTTTCAATTAAAAATTAAAATTGATCGGTCATATCTGCCAGACTTATCTTAGATATCAAATTATCGAATCAGAATCAATTGGATTAGCCTATAATCTAGGCTCAAATCATGGAGCCAAATCAGGTCTTGACTTGATCGAGTCACATCTCAATGTGATCCGACCTTGACTCAGACTTAATCTTATTAGACTGGTCAAATCTAAGCTTTCTTTGATCCCACCTAATCAAATCTTGATTTGATTTAATCAACCGCTAGACCAAATTGGGTTGCCCAAGCCCAAACCTAATTTTATGAAGGTGTCTTAGATTTAAAAATTTATAATTTTAGGTCTAATTAATTTTATAATCTTAATTCTTAATTAAGTTTGGATTCATGAATAAAAACATGTATCAAAATCCTAGGATTTTAAGATCTAGGATTTTGCAGAAAAGTAAGTTCTGATTTCTGATTAAAGATGAATGCGCAGCATACCTACACATCATAAGAATGCCCCATCGAATGAGAGGAGAGGGCCTTTAAATTTTATTTTATTCTTGTGACCAAATAGCCAAAGAAAATGCCTTAATCAAAAATATATTTTCTACTACAAACAAGTTAGATCTAAATCATATATTACATATACCATCAATGATCTAACCTATATATGCCTTGCATACATCTCATGTATCATAACTTAATTAAACAAGCATGCTTTCAGATCTGATATATCATATATTATATCTAAAAAGTAGAATTTAAATTGATCACATCAAAATAAAACTATCTTAGATAGTTTATAGAACTATTCTACAACTAGTCTAAGCATGCATCTTTCATATCTCATATGAGTAAATTAAAAATTAAAAACTTTATTTTTATTTTTTAGATTTGATTATAATATTTATAACATCAAAAAAATAAAAATAAAATACATCTAAAATTATATTTAATCAAATTAATAATAAAATTACACTAGACTACAAATAGAACTATTCTATTCCTAGTCTAATCATGCATGTCATACACTATAGATCTAAATTATTTAATTTTTAATTTTTTAATTTTAGATCTAATCATATCTAATGTGATATCTAAAATTTTTTAATATTAGATCATAAATAAAAATAAAATTAGATCTAAAATATATTTAAAGAACTACTAACGCAGCTTTGATACCATTTGAAGAAAAATCTCATTTTCTGTCATAGGATCGTCTAGATTTGATCGGATTTGAGGTAGATTTTTCTAAAAAAATTTCTATGATTTGATCAAATCTAAGAGTTCTCAGATCTAATATGGTGATCTAATATTAAATATAAAAATTAAATTTAAATAAGGAACATCTGATGTACCTGATTAGGGTAATCTAATTATCCTGATGATGATCCTGATGCTTCTGAGGTTCTGGATCGAGCCACGTATATGCCTGGCCTCTACAAGAGTCCACTTAGGCAAGATCTAGAGGTTTTCTTCTTCTGAATCAATGCTCCAAAAATTAGATTTGAATCTGATCTAAAAGTTCTTCAAAAACCTTTTTGAAGAAGCAGGAATCTTCTCTTTCAGCAGTGCTACCTTCTTCCTGATCTGGGCGCCAATTTTCCTTGGACCACTCTTGGACTTGTGCCCAACTCTTTGGGTATGGAGAAGGGAGAGAGAGGATCAGAGGGAGGCATGGAAGAGAGGAGGGCAGCCTTGCGGCATGGTGGATTGGCTAAGAGCTCTCAACCTTAGGCGTAGACAGGATTTAAATAGATCCTGCTGTGCCATGCCGTGTCACATTACCTTGATCAATCAGAGGCTTTTATTTAATCAGATCTAAATCTGATTGGTGGAGTGATGTCATCTGATCATATCAGATAGAGTTCCTAAAAAATCCACTAAAGTTGGCACCAACACTGGATAAGCCCAGTGAAGTTGGCGCCAAAGAGTTCAAGGCCATCAAGTTATCCTGAAGTCCCATCTGTATGGGACTCCATCTTATCCACATAGGGCACATGCCTAGGGTGGCATGTAGCCTCTCTTTTTCCTCTTTTAGTAGGGGACAAGAGCCCAAGTGCTTTCTGATGGGCACATACCACATGGCCCTGTGTCCAAGTGTCCAGGGTCAACTATTGACCAATGTCCAAAACTAGAAAATGGCATGTGATAGAAATTAGCAGGTGTTGTCTTAAATTCATCTGATGAATTAAGACAATACTTTTCTGACTTAAACAAACTCCAGTCAGACCAAGACAAGATTCTTGAGTGAGTCTAAATAGATTTGGCTCAGCCAAGATGAACTAGAATGATTGTAGAAGGAGAATGTTAGGCTCAATCGTGTACTAGCATGATTTTCTTGAAACTAATTGGATCTAATCCAAATCAACTGAACTGGATTAGTCCACTTGATGACATCTAGATCCAATCCTTATTTATATGATTCAGTTAGATTCAGTTTCATATAGTAATGAGATATGTCATGATTTCTATCATCGACACCATCAAAACACCTTTCGATGGATCAGAACTTTTTTGTTTCACATAATTAGAATGATCGATCATCAAGATCATTCTAATTGCTCCCAAAATTTACCAGTGACACCTAGCAATATATGGTGGCAAGTCATTAGAACCAAAAGCGAACCTCTTGGTGTGGCTACTTGTGTGATTGGGTTTTTCTATCTTGAGCTCCGACAGGATTAGGATTAAGGTGAACTCGTCAAACCCAATATTCGTCATATGAATTAATCATTCGATTTGAATCTGATATGAAACCCTAATAAAAACTCTTTCTATCATCTTCACTCTACCATGGCCATGGGCTTAAGAACTCGATCTCATGATCATCATAGGACTACTCATCTACCGAGGTAGATAGATTTCTTATTGGTGCAATCCAATTTCTACAATGAACATGCTATAGCCAACATACATCTCAGGATTTTGAATGACTAGGAGATTGAATTATGATATAGTCAAACTATAACACCCTTAAGGTGAACTGGTGATGTACCTTAGATCAAAGAATCAAACACACCACTGCAGCATCAAGCCAGTCATCGACAAGAAGATAGACTCCCTTATGATTGCTCAAGATGGTCACGCTCAGTGCCTTCGTTCTATAATGAGTACCTATACTCTCACTCTAGTATCTTCACACCATAGACTCAAGACTCATCTATGCTAAAGAAGCAATTGTACACTAACCTTCTGGATCAATCATCATCCTCATGATGATCCTACGGTTGTGAGCAATTTATGAGTTAATTATGAAAATTTATGTCTTAAATTTTTAACTTTTAAAAATATGAATTATCATTCCATTAACTCAAAAGATGTATCACAGATATTTTAAATACGCAATATGATAAAAAAATAATTTTTTTATTAATTTATAATCAAAATTATAAAATTATCCTTAGAAGTGTATTATAAGTATTTAGTCAATCTGACTTATAGGGCACACATTTAACATGATTTTAGGTTATATCATATACACCTCTTCATCTAGCTCTTCATTCAGAAAAGCTGTATTCACATTCATCTGCCAGATCTTATAGTCCAGATGGATAGTTATCACAAGCATGATCCGAATGAATTTGAGCATTACAATAGGAGAAAATATTTCATCATAGTCTATACCATAATGTTGATGATACCCCTGACAATCAGACAGACTTTATAGATCTCCATCTTTTCATCTGTGCTCCTTTTTCTCTTGAAGACCTACTTATACGCTATGGGTTTGACCCCTTCAGATGGGTCAACCAATGTCCATCCATCATTGACCTTCATGGACTCCATTTTGGATTTCATGGCCTTAAGCCATTTCTTAGAGTCGGATCTCTATGTTGCATCCAAGTAAGTGATTGGATCCTCGTCGTTCTCATCAAGTTCGATAGGTTCACCATCCTGGACTAAGAAATCATAGTATTTATCCGGTTGATGTGGTACTCTACTAGACCCCCTTAAGGGTGCAAGTTCAATGGGCTTTAGATTTGATCTAATCAAATTCAGTTCAGGTTCAACTACTTGTGTCAGTTTTTCTATTTGCTGAATATTTTCAAGTTCGACCTTAGAGGCATTAGTCCCTTCACCTAGGAACTCCTTTTTCAAAAGATTGCCTTAAGACTGATAAACACTTTTTGCTCATCAGCAAGATAGAAGTAATATCCTGTGGTCTCTTTTGGATACTCTATAAAATAACACTTGTTAGACCTAGGTCCAAGCTTGTCCATTACTAAATGTTTGACATAGGCTGAACACCCCCAAATTCTAAGGTATGAGAGTACTGACTTACGTCCTATCCATATCTCATATAGTATTTTAGAGATAGACTTACTCAGAATTCTATTTAGAAGGTAACAGGCTAACTCGAGTGCATATCCGTATAAGGAGATAGACAGACCAGCAAATCCCATCATGGATCGAACCATGTCCAACAAGATCCGATTCCTTCTTTTAGACACACCATTATGCTATGGTGTTCTAAAAGGAGTCCATTAGGAGAGAATCCCATTCTCTCCTAAATATATCAAAAATTTATTAGAAAGGTACTTATCCCATCGATCAGACTGAAGAGTTTTAATACTTTTCTCAGTTTGCTTTTCTACTTCATTATGGAATAGTTTGAATATTTCAAATGACTTCGACTTATACCTCATTAAATAGACATACCCATACCTCAATAGGTCATCTGTGAAGGTTATAAAGTAGAAATATTCACCTCTAGCACTTGAACTCATGGGTCTACATACATCAATATGTACTAGACTAAGAGTTTACTAGCTCGCTCATCTTTTTCAGTAAAAGATGACTTGATCATTTTATCAAGAAGACATGACTCATAGGACCAAAGTGATTCACAATCATCAATTTCAAGAATTTCTTCTTGAGCCAACATATTTATTCTATTCTTGTTAATATGACCTAGCCTATAGTGTCGAAGGTAAACTTCTGACATATTATCTAATCTAGCGCATTTACAGGAGGATTGGACCACGTTAATAGATTGTGATAGTAAATAAATTCCATTATTCAATTATCTAACACAAACCATAATATCATTCAAAATGATATCATAAAAGTTTTGTTTTATTGAAAATTAATAACCGTTCTTGGACAAAAGGTCTACAAAAATAACATTCAATAAAAAATTTGGATAGAAGTAACATTCACTAAGAACAACTTTATAAGAATTGATTATAAGGTTCATGGTTCCTAAAGCTAGAATTAAAACTTATCTTTTATCTCCAACATTCAGAAACCTCTCACCTTTATCAAATCTTCTACTAACCTATAAACCCTACATCGAATTACAAATATGATAAGGGCTTTCAATATCTAATACCTAGGCAGTAGTATCACATATAGAGAAGTTGCAAGATGTTATCATATAATTATCTTACTCAGCAACAGCTTGCTTCTTTCTCAGCCTGTTCGAGTCTAGGGAGGTAATGTATTGAGGATAATTTCTCTTTTAGTACCCCTGCTTCTTGCAAAAGAAGCACTCCGTCTGGCTCTGATCAGGCTTGCACTTCTTGATCTAACCCTTTGCATTCGTCCCAGCATGAGGCTGCACTTTCTTGTTCTTTTTTTTCTTATTCTTCTTCCCTTTCTTAAATGATCGATGACTAGAAGAAGACCCTCCCACTACATTCACCATCTCCTTGTGGAGCTGGTGATCTTTCTCAAAGTTCTACAGCAATCCTAATAAACCATGGTAATTTACTATAGGCTTTGTCATTTGAAAATGAGTAAGGAAGGAAAGAAAAAACTTGGGCAAAGAATTAAGGATCGCATCCTTCCTGAGCTGCTCATGCAGGAGAAAGCCCAGCTTACTCAAGCACTTAATCATCTCGATCATGTACAATACATGATCGACGATTGAGGCCCCATCCCTCATTCGAGTATTAAAAATGGTACAACTAGTCTTATGCCTCTCAACATCATCAGGCATGCCAAAGGAGTTATTCAACATTTAAAGCATCTCCTGAGGCTAGGCATTTTCGAACTTGCAGCTGAACTCGTCATTCATTGCCGCTAGCATGATGCACCAAATAGTGGTGCGATCATTAAGCCACTTCTAGCAAGTATCTCGGACCGCTCCTCTAGCATTCGAAGCTAGCTCCTCAGGTGTCAGATCAGTCAATACATACAAGATCCGCTCATGCTCCGGGATGATTTTTAACTTTCAACACCAGCTATCAAAGTTGGGTTCCATTAATTTATCATTATCTAACAACGATCAGAGCGATAGGATAGTAGCCATTTCTGCATGAAGAAAAGTCAAACCTAATTAGTATATGAATTATTAATCCTAAGGATTTGGACATTAGTCTAAAGGTCCTTCCACTATTTTATTCGAACTGATAGCCCCTACCTCTAATTCGAGGAATTACTTTAATTCTTAGTGGGTACTAGAATCCACACCGACTACACATGAGCCCAACTTTGGTTGGTCAACCCATGTGCATCTATGGGTAAGTTCATAACCAATTATTTCTCTAAATAACTCCTAGTATTTTAATTTTACCCTAGGAACCTAATCAGTAGACTTTGGCCTCCACTAAAAAGATCTAGTTAGGTCCAATCATTAACATGACCATATCTGGTGTATCTGACAAATGAATGATCAGGCCCGACTTTGGCCGACCAACCTACCACTATTAGCCAGATACGACCAAATCATCATATTATGAATGATAATTTTATTAGTCAATAAGTACTAGGCCTTTAGGCCTCCAATGATTATTAAACTAATGGACTCATTATCACTCAACTTAATGGGAGGCTATGACCTAGTTATCATTATAACTATTTTATTTTTAAGGATCTAATAATTTTAGAGAATTTGGTTAACTCATTTTAAGAAATGAAGAAAAAATTAACTAGCCAAATTCGATCCTCCCACTGACTTCACCAAGTTAGATAAAAAAAGATCTAATTCAAGCCAAAATTAAGAGCACCTAAATCAATCACACTGATTTACCTAATTGACATGGTTGAGCCTAAATTATCAAGTGATCTAATCAAAATCTAACCTACCAGGATGGTCAGGTAAATAAGATCAATGGAAGGAATATGCCATTAACTCGTCAAAGACCGAATCAGTGTGAGTAGCTCCTAATTAAAAAACACTAGTCTGGATTATTAGACTTACCTTAGACACCATCTAGTTCATTAGTTTCAATTTAACCTAAAAATTTTGGGTTTGATCGTGTAGCTACGAATCAAGTCCATTTGGTCCTCATTAAAGGCATGGACTTGACCAACTACAACTATTGTAATTGAGTCTAAAGAGTCCTTGACCTAATCCAAATTAATATTTAGTTAGATTTGATCAATTACTTTAAATTAGTCCATTCTTTAACTAACCTTAGTTCTAACCCAATTAATGGATGTAATTCATCTAATCCAATAACCCATATTTTTTGATTAATGACTTAGGATCTTTAATTCATAATTCTAGATCCTAATTCAACATACTTAATTCTTAATTAAGCTTTTGGGCTGAGGTTTCTTATTTGGCATTTTGAAAATATTTTCAAAGTTTTGAAAGGTTTAACATAACTTAGCACAGTTCACCAAATGGGTCGATCTATTTCAAAATTGGGTCGGCTCATTTCACAAACAGTATTAGTTGTAGATTTTAATCTAGATCTATGTATAATACATAAAAAATATGAATAAAATTAGATCTAACATAAACTTTTATTCATGATTAAAAATTAGATCAAAATCATACAATCAAATCATAAAAATTATTAAATCAAATCTAAAATTTTATGATTTAATGATTTAGATCAGCAAGACAACCTACACTATAGGGGGTAAATCCTACAGCAAGACAACCTACAGTCCGTGCAATCATGTTACTTTATTTTCAAATCTAAAAAATTAGATTATTATTTAGATCTAATCTAAAAAATAATTTAAACATGTATATAGATCATATTAAATAATCTGGATGCTCTGATACCACTGATGGAAAGCATGCAGGATTTCAAGCTTTACTTTCAAAACTTTTTTAAAAAATAATTATAGTAAAAATAAAAGTTAATCTAATTAATTTTAAAAAGTTGTAGATCTAATCTATAAATCCTACAGTACCAGGATCTAATATGAAATATATGTGCATGCAATTAAATATAAAAATAAGAATAATGAATAGTAACACATTTTTACTATATTATGTATTTAGAATATGTTACCTTGCACGGATAGATGATCTCCACAATCGAGTCACCACCGATGTGAACATCAGGTAGATCTGATCATTTTAATACAGCCACACATGCATCTGGCCTCCATGGATGGTTCACATGAGGTCCTGATCCCAATCGGCTCCTTTCGAGTGCTAGCTCGATGAAGAATGCTCCTGATAGCTAGATCTGATCGAATAATTTTAATCTCCCTCCACCAGAAATTTGGATGCTCTAAATTAGCAGGATGAGTAGAAGTGAAGATGAGAAAGTATTCAAAAAAAATTTCATGAAGATCTGATGCTTAGATCTTGTGAAATCAGAATAGAAACCCTAGATCAAGATCTAGGGTAGCACAACACTAAAACCCTGGCGCCTAGTTTTCTCTCCCAAATTTTCTTCTCAAATTTTTTTCTTATTTTTTTTCAGACCATGGAAGGGCTCAAAAACTATAGGAGAGAAGTCTTAAAAAAGCTTGCACCAGAAAAAAATTCAGGAATTTTATAGAGGATGAATAAGTCAAGGTGGCGTGTGGAAGAGTTGGGATGAAGTGGTTTGCTATTTGAATTCAAATCCCATTTGAATTCAAATTGAAACCAGATCAAGCCCATCCATTTAGGACGTGAGAAGGGATGGTGCAAGCCTTCTTTTGCATGGAAAATAATTCATGAGAACATCTTTCTCATGGAGAAAAAATGGCACAAAGAGGGTGAGGTGGCATATGGAAGCCTAGGTCAAACAAGTCTCATAATTATTCATCTAATTGAACCAACCCAATCTAAATTGGTTAGGCCCAATTAGACCAGATTAAATCCAACTCATTTAGGCTTAATTAGACTCAATTAAATTCTAATCAAATTAAAAATTAAATAAGCCCAACCCCTGATCAAATTAGCAATCATACTTCCTTGATGATTAGGTCATCTCATAACCTAATCGGGTCAAACCCAACTGAATCTAATTCAATTAAAATTGATCCAAAAATAATTACTCATCAAATTAAGTTAATTAATGATAAAATCACTAATTAAACCTCTCATAAATATAGAGTTCAAATTCAGTGGGTATCCAGACAATAGAGTTCCATCAAAATGAAACTCTTGATCGAAGAGTCCCAAACCAGTGGGACTCTTGATTCCAGTGTCCAAAATGAGTGAAACTCATGATCACAGAGTCCAAACTCTCGATCATAGAGTCTTAGATAAGTAGGACTCAGAGTTTTAGAGTAGAAGAACTCTGGATCGAAGAGTTCCAGTCCAATGAAACTCTTGACCATAGAGTCCCAATCCACTAGGACTCCTGATCATAGAGTCTCAGACAACTAGGACTTAGAGTCCTAATGCAGTAAGACTCTCGATCGAAGAGTCCCAATATAGTGAAACTCTTGACCATATAATCTCAGTCTAGTGGGACTCTTCGCTAGCCATCAGATCAGGTAGAAATCTCTAATGTGTGACCCCGTAGGTTCGAACCTAAGTCGGTAGCACAAGAACCACTTCCTGTACTAATTAAAATGACCATCTAGTAATGGTACCCGACATTCGGATAGGTTGAACAGTTGCAATCACAATATTCATAACCTATGTGAATATGGTTACCTCATAATTCATTCCTTTAATCTCTATGTATGAGGATGACTCAGAGTTAAACTATTAATCTTGAAAGATACATCCAAATCGTGTCTCAAAGCAATTAGTCCCATGACCCCTCGCTAGGACTATCCTAGCCATGGATTTACTAAATTAAAAAATAATTAAACATAGCTCCTAAAATCAAGAGTGGTTAATCTAGCACCAAAGTACTTGACTGTGCCCAGAAACCTTCCATCATTGAATTAGAAATTCAGATAGTCTAACATCAAAGTATAGTAAATTGCTTGAAAGTCAGTATGGTGATCTCAGGTCGAAGGGATACTTATACCCATATTCCATCAGAGCAAATCTTGACAGTAGAAAAGCTCCAAAGTTGATCACGTTCAGTGTAGATATACCCCTATATCTCACCTGTATGCCATATCAGTGTTTACATACTCCTTAGTTAAGAGGGCAACCAACCCATATGGCACACAATGACCTACACTCAATAAACATTATTGTCCTTGATAACAACGAATCATTTGATTGTGAATAGGTTTAAAGACTAAACGACAAATCCTCCTTTGTTGATTCTAAATAGTTCTAAGGATATCACCACAACATAGGAGTTTATTAGAAGATGTAAGATTTTATGATGATAAAATACCAAAATAAATTTTATTTTTTAATAATTTATATATAAGTACAAGAAATAGAACAATCATTAATAGGCTGATAATTGGCTTTGAGATACTATTTCCAACATGATCTCCTATTCTTCCTGGAGAAGTACCCTCGGGACTTTATCGACATGTTGGCTCAGGCTGAAGGCTATGCTCAAGCAAAGGAGGCATTCAAACTGAAAGATGAAGAAGGTGCAGGAGAGTGGCAGGCGGGTGAATGTAGTAAGCCCACAATAGTTGAGAAGTCGAGTGAAGCTTAACCATGCTATAGAACCCCTCCTGAGTGCAAACAAGCCTGAACTCCACCTCGAGCTCGTCGACTAAGAAGCTTGGATCGAAGGGCACGGTGAAACTCCGCTCCCAGAAGATTTCACAACTATGCTCTTTTGAACACTCTAAAGACCCAAGTGCTGATGGAGATTAAGGAGCAATTATCGAGGTTGAAAAAGATGCAGTCTCATTCAGCCAAGTGCAATCCCAATAAGTACTATCTTTATCATTATGACTATGATCACGATATTGAAGAATGCATCCAGCTCCAAGATGAAATCGAAGAGCTCATCAGACAAGGTCGGCTGGACCACTTTTTAAGACATCGATCAAAAAAGAAGAAGGATCGACCAAGAGCCTTGCCACAGCCTGAACCATCTTGGAGGGATGAGCCACAAGAAGATTGACCTCCACTTGGAATCATCAATACCATCATTGGGGGATATGGACATGAAGAAGCTAGTGGATCTACAGAGCTAGCAAAGAGGCAGAGAACTGAGGAGCCCATTGCTTTCACTGAAGAAGATGTACAAGAGATTTAATTTTTGCATAATGACATGGTTGTAGTAACTTTAAATATTGCTGATTATGATGTATGCCATATTTTGATTGATAATGAAAGCTCTACTGATATTTTGTTTTATAATACATTCTCTAAAATTTCTATACCTAATAGTCGAATGGAACCAATAAGTTCTCCATTAGTGAGGTTCACCAGTGATGCTATGCTGTTCGAAGGAATAACTATCTTGTCTGTTATGGCAAGTCAGTATCCAAAGCAGTCCAAGGCCCAAGTTAATTTTCTGATGGTAAAGGCATATTACTGTCAACAACATCCCAGGCATCACCTAACTCTGATACCAAATTGTAAACCCATAATATCGCTCGAATGCCAATTATTCTTGACATCACAAGCACCAATACCATATTGCGGAAGTCTCTGATCTTTAGCACGGACTTCAAGAAACCTATGACATTCTCTATGGGCAGCAAACCATCGATCCTCCACCTAGATCTATGATGGGGCACTCCCTCCTTGGGCTTGAGGGAGACACCCCCTTCTCTAGGGCTTCTTCAAGAACCCTAGGGCTGCAACTATAGAGAAAAGAGAAGAAGAGAGAATTGAGAGAGAAAAGGTTTGTATTGATTCCATACTTTAAAACCCTAATACAACATATGTATTTATACATAGCCATTAGGTCCAACTAAAAACTCTCCTAGCTAACCCAATACATGAAAGCACTCATCGAGCCCATGAACACCCATGTCTCCCATGCTCTTAACCTCTGGATCTAGACCCAACCCATACATGAGTTAGCTCCCTTAAAACCTCTTGAACTAGACCTTAAGACCCTAGGATCAACCCAGACCCTAGGCCAAAATAGACCCTTGCGTAACTCTGCCCACGCATTGAGCCAGCTCAGTCTCAGCACTAAGCCGACTAAGTTTCACTGGGTCAGTTTAGTCTGAAATTGAGCTAGCCTAGTTTTGTGACGTGCCAGCAGTTTCGAATGCTTAGCTCTCTATTTTGTCTATGCTCTGAGACTTAGCTGATCCAGTTTTGGACTGAATCGGCTAACCTATAGAAAATCTTCTTTCTATAGTTTTGATTCTCCAACTTTGATTCCTTGCTTCATCTTGTGTTCCAGTTCTCCGAAGCACCAACCAAGCCTCTGAAATCTTCGGAGCCATCATCGTGACTCCTTCCGTGGCCTCCTAAGGCTTGGGAGCATCATAAATCCTCATAGGGCACCTTCCGCCTATAATGCAATTATTGGCCGACCTAGCTTGAATGCACTTCAGGTAGTAGTTTCAACTTACTTTTTAAAGATGGAGTTTTCAATAGGATATAAGGTCTGAGAGGTCAGAGGAGATCAGGCTTTGGTGCGACACTACAACACCGTTGCCCTGTAAGGAGGAAAGCAAATAGAGCCCTATTTGGTAGATGGACTTGATGCTCGCGATGACTTGACTGAAGAGCGGGGGAACCTATTGATGACCTTATTGCGATTTTACTAAATGATGAAAACAAAGATCATACTATACAAATTGACTCCAATTTGAGAGAAGTCAGAAAGTAGCTCGTCACCTTCTTATAGAGGAATACTGACATTTTTGCTTGGGTACCTATAGATATGTCTGGGATTGATGCAGAGGTGATGGAACATCGCTTGGGTGTGGATCTCAAATGTTGGCTAGTAAAACAAAAGAAGCGTAGCTTTACACTAGAGCGGCAGAAGGCCATCGCAAATGAAGTAGACAAGCTCCTCAAAGCCTAGTTCATCCGAAAGGTATCCTACCTAGACTGGATTGCGAACGTGGTCCTTGTCAAGAAGGCAAATGACAAGTAAAGGATGTGTATAGACTTCACAGATCTGAATAAGGCTTATCCAAAAAATAACTACCCTCTACCCCAAATTAATCAATTAATGGATGCAACCTCAGGCCACAAGCTTCTCACCTTCATGGATGTCTTCTTCGGCTACAACCAAATTTGGATGGTACCATTAAATGAGGAGAAAACTATCTTTATTACTGACTATAGTCTTAATTATTGCAGGGTTATGCCCTTCGAGGTTAAAAATATAGGTGCAATGTACCGGCACCTGATAAATAAGATCTTCAAAGAGCAGATCGACTGTAATATGGAGGTCTACATCAATGATATGCTTGTCAAAAGTCGATCTTCATCAAATCATATTGCCGACCTAGAAGAGATTGTCAACACCCTCTGAAAGAATAAGATGAAGCTGAATTCAATCAAATATGCTTTCGGAGTAACTTTAGGAAAGTTCCTAGGGTTCATGGTGTCAAGGCATGGCATCGAAGCAAATCTTAAAAGGATTAGAGCCATCTAAGAAATGACTGCACAAAAAATAATAAAAGCGGTTCAATACTTCACAAAAAAAGTTGCAGCTCTGAATCACTTCATCTCAAGATCGGCTGAATGTTGCATGCCTTTCTTTCAAGTGTTCAAGCAGCCAAAGAACTTCTACTGGACTCCTGAATGTCAACAAGCATTTAAAGAATTGAAGAACTATTTAAGCTCACCTTCTCTTCTTGCCAAGCCCAAATTTGGTGAAGAATTATTCTTGTACCCGATCGTGTCTTCCATTGCTATTGGAGCCGTCCTGATCAAGAAAAAAGCAATCATTTAGAAGTTGATCTACTATATAAGTCGAGTTCTGAGGGATGCAAAAGTAATGTATGCAAAATTAGAAAAGCTAACTTATGCCTTGTTGATTGAAGTCAGGAAGCTTCGATCTTATTTCCTGAGGTATATGGTCATACTTCTCACTAATCAGCTCATCAAAGTAGTTCTTTACCAACCTAATACCTTTGGAAGAATAGCAAAATGGGCAATTGAGCTCACTGAGTTCAACATCAATTTTCAACCTCAGCCATTCATTAAAGCTCAGATATTGGCCAAGTTCATAGTGGAATGCATCATCTCAGATCTGGCAGAACCAAACAGCAAGAAGTTTGTACTCCCAATTTGCAACCAAACTTTCCTAAAGAAGGAAAAGATATCCTTGAGGATATTTGGGCTCTATATGTTGATGGTTCATCCAATGCCTCTAGAGTAGGTGTGGGCTTGATTCTAATCAATCCAAAAGGAATTATTGCTGAATACATGCTAAGCTTTGAATTTCCTGCAATAAATAATGGAGTAGAATATGAAGCTTTGATTATGGGATTGAGAATAGTTAAAGAATTGGAAGTAGACCATGTGAAGTCTATAGTGATTCTCAATTGGGAGTGGAGCAAGTCAATGATACTTATGAAGTCCTGAAGGAAAGCATGAAAAAGTACTTAAAAAAGGTAAAGAGCTTAATCTCAATTTTTAGTAGCTTTAATATTCAACAGATCCCCAGAGTAGAAAATACTAGGGCAGACCTTCTCTTAAAATTAGCTACCTTGGCTCTGAGTGAATTGCCAAAAAAAATCTTCTTTGAGGTTTTGCAGCAACCAAGTTCGGAGGAATCTCATACAGTAATATAGGTCGACCATGAGCCTAGCTAGCTTAACCCTCTAATTTTGTACCTCGAAGATGGAATTTTCTTTAGAAATCCTAAAGAAGCTCAAAAATTGAGAAACCAGGCCTCCTGCTAAGTTTTATATGAGAATAAGTTATACAAAAGATCGTACTCCTTGCCACTCCTCAAATATCTTCGACCTTCTGAAGTTGATTATGCATTGAAGGAGGTACATGAAGAAATATACGAAAATCATCTTAGAGCTAGATTTCTATACTGCAGACTACTTTGGCAAGGATATTATTGGCCGACTATGTATCAGGATGTCATAGAGTATGTAAGAAAATATGATCAATGCCAGAGGAATGCCAATATCCAAAGACAACTAGCCTCACAACTCATACCTCTAAATGCCCCATGGCTATTTTCATAGTGGAGAATGGATATACTCGGGCCCTTTTCCATGGCATCTAGATAGCGAAAATTTCTTTTGATGGCAGTGGACTACTTTACCAAATGGGTCGAGGTCAAATCTCTAGCAAAGATTACTAAAGCTAAAGTACAGGACTTCATTTAAAAATTGATAGTCTATAGGTTTGACCTACCTCAGATTGTCATTACTAATAACGAATGCCAATTTGCAGGAACAAAGTTCTCTAAGTTCTATGAAGATCTAAATATCTTTCATCACTTTATATTAGTGGCTCACCCACAAGCAAATGGCGAAGCCGAGGTAACTAATAGGACCCTGTTGCAAAGAGTAAAAGCAAGGCTTGAAAGGGTGAAAGGAACATGGGTGGATAAACTTTATCGTGTACTCTGGACCTACAGAATCGTTCAAAGATTGCCAATAGGAGAGATTTCATTTGCTTTGACTTTTGGAATTAAGGCGATTATCCTAGTTAAACTGAAACTCCCTTCGGTGCGAGTTGAAGCCTTTGATGAACAGAATAATTCACAGGATCTTAGAGCAAACCTTAATCTATTAAAAAAAAGTGAGAAAAGGCCCAAATTTGAATGGCAGAATATAAACAGATGGTGGCTCGCTACTACAATTCTAGAATCAGAAGTAAAATTTTCAAAGTATGAGATTTGGTACCGATGGGTAGATATCTCACAGTCATAAAATCAAGAAAAGCTTATCCCAAATTGGAAAGATCCATATGAGGTCGTAAAAATTATCCTATCAGAAACTTATTATCTGAAAGAGCTCAAAGGGGCTATACTCCCATGATCTTGAAACTCGAAAAACATATGAATGTACCATCAATAACCCCATTTTCAATAAAATTTTCTTTAACATCATTGTCTTTGGTACAAAACTACGCAATGATAGAAAATTATTTAATCAAACTTCATTCTTAAATAAAGTAGAAGGCCTCCAGTTCTTAAATAGGAGGTTAATCTCATCTTAACGAGGATGAAGGCCTTTGATTCTTAAACAGGAGATTAACCTTGTTTTAATGAGGGTGAAAACCTTCGATTCTTAAATAGCAGGTAATGGGGAGAGGTCCTTTCAGTAGCCCTTTTATGTCCCAATAATCTTGTTAGGAGTAAGACGAGAATCTCATCCTAATAATGATAATAGCCAATCATGTTAGGAACAGGAGGAGGATCCTGTCCCGACGTGGATGAAGACCCTTACAAGAGATTGAAGACCTCTAGTTCTTAAATAGATGGTAACGGGGAGAGGCCTTTGCAATGGCTTTTTTGTGTCTCGACAAGCTTGTTAGGAATAGGAGGAGAACTTCATCTTAACAAGAATAATAGCCAACCACATTAGGAACAGGAGGAGGACCTCATCCGGATGTGGATGAAGATCCTCACAGGAGATCGAAGGCCTTCGATTCTTAAACAGGAGGTTAACCACAAGTCTGAAAATTTTTGATTCCTAGACAGAGATAAATTAGCTCCTAATCAAGTCAAAGGATCCTTGTTCATAAATAAGAGGAACAGATGTACAAGATATTGGACAAAGGCTATTGTTTCAAGATGGTATTAATATCAGGCATGACAAAAAAATGAAGAGAGCAACAAGCATCAAACTAAGATATAGCTCAGGAGGACAACTTAAAGCAACATTGTTCCATTGAAATTAAAAGTTCAGTACATAGGTCGTTGAGATCGATTAAAAAAAAAAAGAAAAAATAATCAAGTTATACTTGGAGTTAGACTTTGGACTACCGGCCTAGCCAATATGAGGAAGTGCTTCAAATCTTCTATTTTCTCTTTAAGATCTCATCTTGTTGCCAAGCTCTCTCCGAATAATTTTTGAGATCTTCGAAAGTCGTCTTCTACTTTTCTTAACCTCTTTCTCATGATTGTAGATTCGGTCTCAGCATCCTTCACTACACTCTCATTATAAGTTGTCGGGATCTTGTGCTGAAAGAGTTTGGCCTTGCACTTTTCATAATTTTTCATAAGATCCCCAAGGGTTCTTGTCAGAGAGGTGACTTCCTCTAGATCCCCTCTTGGCCTGGCTTGGACCTTGTCTACCAACTATTTTTGGAGCCACATCAGCTCGACATTCACCATCTTAAGCTTCCATTTATAATCATCTATTTGCTCACACCATTTGATCCGATAGGAATTATATGACCTCTCAGTGTCTTGTAGCTGCTTTTGAAGGTCGAAAAACTTCTTCAACCAGCTCCAATCGAATTCTGCTTAACTCTGGACCCAGGCTAAACCTCCCTCTAATTGACTGATTTTCTCTCTTTCTTCATGGAGTTGGGCATCAAGAGAACAAACCTTGGCTGTCAGGTCCAAGATTTCTTGCTAGCACGCTTCTTGGTTTCTTAAAGCTCTTCGCTCAAATGGTTCTTCTTGGCAATATATTCTTTGAAGAACTGCTTGGAGGATTGGTGAAGATGATTAATTTCAACGGCAACCTTAGTATGGCTCTTTTTTGATTTTCGGAGCTCATCTTCAGCTTTCTTCAGCTTTTTACTAAGATGGTAAACTTTCTTTCTTAATTCTTTATTAATAGCCTTCAAGGGGATCCCCTGAGGCAAAGGTTCGATGTTGATTGGAGACTGCATTAATGTACGAAAACATCATGACATTATGGTATGGCCATAAAAGAAGAAATTCATTTCCATTACAAAAAATGATTTGAATATAGAAAAAAGCAACAAAAAAAATTACAACTATTGAAAGCCTCAAACCTTTGGAGGAGAGATAGTGGATGAGCTCGATGCGGCTTCGGTAGTCTCGGGTTCTCAAATGGGCTCAGAAGTCACAGCGGGAGGCTCAGCAGGCAGTAGATCAGTGGCAGTAGTGGAAGGTCCAACTTCATCGTTAAAGGATTCTCCCATCAAGAAACTGAGATCCAGCTTGAAAATTTTTTTGGCTGTCCTCCTCTAGTAGAGCTCAAATCCTTTAAGGAATGCCTCCTGGGTGAAGGCTATCTTGATATCCTCCATTGCCTCTAAAGACTTGAAGGATTCGATAGCCCATTTCCTCTCCAACCCAACCTCCTCCTCGGCCTTCTTCTTCATATTTTCCCTTGAAGTCAGGGTGGCCTTCAATTCCATCGAGGTCTACTCTTCCCTCTGAAGTGCTTTCTGAAGGCACACAATTTTAGCATGTCGGGAATACGCGCTCTTCCCACACAGATCGACGTGGCCATTGGTAATTAGCTAAGCAACAAGAAAGAACCTCTCAGAGATTAATGCGGAAGCATGATCAAACAATTCAAGGAATAGAGAAGAAGAGAAGAAGAGATTTTTAGGAGAAAAGAGCTTTTATTAAGTATATCTCAGCCTCATTACAATCTTAACCTATTTTCAGTATATATACTTTTCAAAGGGTCAAGCCTAAGCTTATAAAAAAACTCTCCAAATTGAAACAACCCACGTACATAAAATAATAATCCATGAAAACTGAGCCAGCCCAGTTTCAGACTGAGCTAGCTAACCTACGACTGGGTTGGCTCAGTCCCAGACTGAGCCAACCTAGTTGTGTACCATGCCAACAGTCTGAAAATACTGCATTCTATCTAGATTTTTCTTTGAGATCTAGCCAACCCAATCCTGGACTGAGCCAGCCCAGTTTCCAACTTAGTCGGTTCAATCTCAAGGTGAGCCAGCCCAGTTTCTGAACTTTGTTAGGAGAGTTGATTTCTCTTTCGGCTTGCTCCCATCTTTCCATGACCTATCTTCTCATATTTTCAATACTTGAGAGTGCTACTTCTGAGCTCACATTTTCTACTTTGGTGCTTCTAAGTTCTTGTGAACACATCTCTTATCAATGATCCATCCATGCCACACATCTCTGAAAGCTGTCTCTAGGAAGTACCTTCATGAGTGCATCAGACTAATTCTCTTTAGTATGGACCTTCAACAGTTTCACTTTACCTTCCTCCACTAGCTCTCTGATTCTATGGTACCTCACATCTATATGCTTTATGCATGCATGATAGACTGGATTCTGTGCCAATAATAGAGCACTTTGACTATCACTGAATAGTATAATCTTACTCTACTCCACCACCAACTCATCAATCAGCATCCTAAGCCAAAGGACTTTCTTTGTAGCCTCCGTTATCCCAATGTACTCGACCTCTGTGGTAGATAAGACCGTGATTAGCTGAAGGGTTAATCTCCAAGACACCAGTCCAACATATATATAGAAAAGGTATCCAGTAGTAGACCACCTTGTATCAAGATCACTAGCATAATTTGCATCAACAAATCCTTTCAGAGGACCTGAACCTTCACACATCTTCACAGATTATTCTCCAAATCCTCCTGGTTGCCCACCAAGCACCAAACCATAATCCCTTATTCCATGCAGATATCCCAATATCCATTTCAATGCTTTTCAGTGTTTCTTCCTAGGGTTAGCCATGTATCTACTAATCGTGCTCACTGCATATGCTATATCTAGTCTTCAGCACATCATAGTGTACATCACACTGTCTACAACATTTGCATAAGGGACTCATTCCATGTACTCTCTCTCCTTTTTTGACTAGAGGCTCTATAAATTGGGGAGAGACATATGGCTCGATAATGGCGTCCCTGCAAGTTTGGCCTTCTCCATCCCAAACCTCTCCAGAACTTTTTAGACATACTTTTCTTATGACAAATGGAGCAATCCTTTGCACCTATCTCTGCAAATCTTCATTCCAAGGATTTTCTCAGTTGGACCCAAATCCTTTATCTCAAACTCAGATGATAATATCCTTTTCAACCTTTTCACAACATCCATGCTTCTACTAGCTATGAGCATATCATCTACATATAATAATAGGTACAGGGCATCCTTCTTATCTACATCATTGACGTAGACACAATAATCATGTTCACATCTGCTGAAATCCAGGCTCAAGATAAAGCTATCAAACCTTCGACACCATTGATGAGGGAATTATTTCAAGCCATACAAAGACTTTCTGAGTAAACATATCTTTTCTTCCTATCCTATCTCCATAAAACCATCTGGCTGCTTCATGTAGATTCTTTCCTCCAAAGTTCCATGAAGGAAGGCCATCTTCACGTTCATATGTTTCAATTCTATGTTATGCTATGCCACCAGTGACAACCAAAATTGAATAGATGTATAACGCACCACAGGAGAAAAAATTTCTATGTAGTCAATCCCTTCCCTTTGTGAGTATTCCTTTGCTACCAGTCTTGCTTTGAATCTGACTCCACCTTGTTCTGAAGGTGCTTCTTTCTTTGTGAACATCCACTTTGAGCCAATAGATCGAGCACCCTCTGGATTCTTCTCAAGTGATTTCAACTCCTCCATCATGGCCTATATCCATGAATCATGATCCTCACTCTCCATGTGTTGCCCAGAGGTAGCAACCCAAGAGGGGGGATGAATTAAGTTCTTATAAAAGCTTTGGCCAAATTTAACTCTAAGCAATTATGTGCTTTGATTTTAATCTAAGTGGTGAGGATGAGATGTATATAATATGAGCAGAAGAATTAAGATAACAAAATCAAACTATGAAAGTAAAGTAAGAATTATAAGCATGCAAAGTATATAAAAAGATAGAAAAAAAAGCACAACACAAACACATAAAGATTTATAGTAGTTCGGAGCAACCCACTCCTACGTGCACTCCCCAAGCTTCTCTTGAGAATTTTACTATAATCTATTCTTGATTACAGTGTTTGTTTTTCCAGGCTCACAAATAAACCTAGTTAGTTTTCACAGGAGCATCAACCAAAATCTAACACCGTTAGTTTTTTGGGTTCACTAACAATCCAGTTGGTTTTTCAGGATCACCAACCAAAATCTACAATATCCAATTTCGGACTTGGACGGGCCTAAACCTCAAGTATCTTTCCTCCAACAAAACTTATAAAGAAATCAAAAAATACAAGTAAAGTTTCAGCATAATATAAAAAATAGAGTATAAATTCTTTTAAATCCTAAAGAACAAGCCGATAATGTGCTCAATTGAAGCTTGGCTTTTCTTCAAATTATGCTTAAGAGGATGTAAAAGATGTTGGAGAAGATTACTTTGAAGGCTCGCTAAAATCTATGCACAACACTCCTCTCTTTTTTCTTTTCTTTGGATATTCAATGTTCCTCACAAAATCTGAAAGATTCTCTCTCTAAATCCCTTAATCTCTTTCTTCTATTTTTTTAATTGATTCTTCATATTTAAATACCTTTAAAGAAGGTTGGAGTGAGAGTTCTTAGCCATTGGAAGCTTTGAAATAGTCATTGGGATCGAAAAATAGCCATTAGAAAACTATTCGTTGAAGGCTGTCTACGCAGATCGAGACCTCTCAATTTTTCATGAGATCTCTTGTTAGATTTTAAGACCTCTAGATTTTTCATGACATGTCTTGTTGGAACTGCGAGATCTCTCGAAAATCTTCTGAGACCTCTCATTCTCAGAGCACAAAAACTAAGTTTCTATCTTTTGAGACCGAGACGTCTTGAGTTTAACTCGAGACCTCTTGAGACTATGTCAGAATACTATTTCATTATGCCAGACCACTCGAGAGCTCTCGAAAAAAATCCGAGACATCTCAAAAAATTTTGACTTCATTTTTTTTCAATGTTTGACCTTCCAAACTTGAGTTTCTCGGCCGCAAACTCTTTTAAACATAATTGCTTCCTTCAATTTTAATTTCTCTTCTTTCAATCATACTTTCTTCATACCAAGCCATCCAAATATATGTGAATTTGCTCTTTTAAGTATTTTGGCATGGCATCTTGAGAGAATTTATTCTTGAGATAAATTCTTCATTTTGGATACTTAAAAAATCCTACACACATTCTTGAAACACATGATTAGATACATAATATACTTAATATTTTGGAATCATCAAAATCAATCTTAGCATCAACACCATGGCCTCTACATAATTCTTTGGATCTTCATTAGCAGTGATGAGTGCATAGGAGATAACCTCATCAATGCCATATCTGATTGACCTCCTAATAGTATGCTGGAGCTTATGCAAAGCCACTCCCACTGGCACATCTCTGCCTGATGTCTGTGGCTGCTCCTGCACATCTATCTAAACTGCTGGCCCTCCATGCTGATTTTTAATTTGAGACAATACATTTTTGCTCAGCTCCACCTCAATAGGAACACTCCTGTAAGTGGATATAACTTGCATGCCATCATTCTCTGAGTGGCCACCGCTGTTCATCTTTGTTTCTCTAGTTCCATCTATCCTAGACCTCCTCAAAATACTCTTCTCATCAAAGATAACGTCCTTGCTAATCACTGACTTTGGTGCTTGAGAGTTCCATAGCAAGTACCCCTTGACTTCTTGTGGATACCCTATGAATGTCATCTTTTGAGATTTTGGGTCCAATTTGCTCCTCTCGATTGCCTCCACATGTGCATAAGCTGTGCAACCAAAGACTTTCAGGTGGCTAAGCTCCACCTTCTTTTCACTCCAGACCTCCTCTGAAATGCCTCCATTCAGCTTATGATGAGGGGACCTATTCATAAGAAAATAAGAAAAAATTAGAGCATCACCCCAAAAGAACTTTAGGAGTGATGTTTGCATTCTCAAACTCTATGCTTTCTCGATCAATGTCCAGTTCATTCTCCCCACAACATCATTTTGCTGGAGAGTCATCTTCATCGTATAATGACATTTGATGTCATTTTTCTCACAGTTCCTCCTGAACTCTAGGCTAATATACTCCCCTCCATTGTTCGACCTCAGATACTTCACCTGTCTTCTTGACTCTTCTACTTTAGCTCTCTAGGCTCTAAATCAGGCAAACACCTCTAATTTTTCTCTAATTAGATAAACACACACCTTCCTTGAGAAATCATCAATGAAAGTGATAAAGTATTTTGCCCCACCTCTAGCTGATACAGGAGGTGATCCCCATACATCTGAGTCTACTAAATCCAGTACTCCCTCGCTGCACTTGGTACTTCTGGCAAACTTCATCCTATGTTGTTTGCCAAAGATGCATGGCTCACAAAGATCTATGCCCTCCTTCTTCAAGGCTGGGATCATATCTCTTCTGCTCAGTTCAGTGAGCCCATGGTCATTCATATGACCCATCTGATATAAAATCTACTCCCCCTGTGCCACTACTAGTACCTTTGCACTATCATTTACTACTGAGCCTTTCATTCTATAAAAATTATTGCTCAGTCTTCTACCTCTCATCACCACCAAAGCTTTCTTGAAAATTTTCAGACATCCACTCCCAGTCTGGCTACTAAAAGCATAACCTTGCTCCTTCAAGTAGCCCAAAGAAATCAAATTCTTTTTCAACTCCGGTACATGCCTGACATTTGATAATGTATGAATGATCCCGTCATACATTCTCACCATGATAGAGCCAATTCTAGCTGCTTTGATTGGATGATCATCTCCAAGGCTGACACTTCCACCATCGGCCTTCTAGTACATAGCAAACCACTTCCAATGAGAAGTATAGTGGAGCGAGCATGCTGAATCCAATATCCATATAGTATCACACTCTATGGATCCATTTGATACAACTAGTAGGTTTTCTCCACTGCTCATAGAAGCTGTATCATCTTCCTTGTTGGCCTTCTTTTTTTCTGATCTCAAAAGGGGATAATCTCTTCTCAGGTATCCAGGCTGATGACATTTATAATTTTTCAATGTCATCTTTCTTTGATCTCAAGACTTTGATCTGCTCTTGGATTTTTATCTTGTCTTCTCCTTTGATCTTTCCTATTTTTCATTCACAGCTAAGATTTCAGACTTAGGGTCTCTCTTATAGATCTTTTTCCTTTGCTCATTTGATCTGAGCACACCAACAACCTCTTCATAGTTTAGGATCTTCTTTCTATAAACTAAAGTTATTATGAGACCATCATACAAACTTGGAAGAGAACATAATAGTAGCAATGCCCGATTCTCCTTGTCGATCTTCACATCCAAACTCATTACCTCAGAACACACCAGATTGAACCTTTGGATATGTGCAACAAGGTCTCCATCTTCGGGCATCCTCAGACTATACAGGTGTTTCTTCAATCATAACTTATTCATCGTGTTCTTCTCCATGTATGTGTTCTTCAGTCTCTCCCAAAGTCCCTTTGCTATAGTTTCTATGCAAACCTCGGACAAAACCTGATCGACCAAGCACATCCAAATTGTGCTAAAAGTAATTTCCTCCAACTCTTCCCAATCCTCAACATTGATCTTTTTCGATCTTTCTTTTGTCAAGACCTTGTAGATCCTCTATTGAACCAACAAGTCCTTTACTCTTTGCTGTCATAAGGTAAAGTTCTCCTTGCCATCGAACTTCTCAAAATCCTCCTTGAATCCACTTGATCCCATGACTTCAAACAAGTCAAGAATAGATCCCTAACATCCTCCATGATCACACACACCAGCAAAACTATCCTTCAAAGAAGATCTAACTAGCCCTAGATCCTCTTTCCAAATTTCTGTATCATCGTTCCTCCATGTAAACAATCTCCACCTCAATCTAGAGACAACCATGAAGCAAACTAGAAGTTTTAGGATAAAATTAGGTACAATAGATCCTAGATATAGTAAATCCTAGGTGTCTTCCTTCCTTCCATGTAACACCTCTCTGATACTAATTATCAGGTATACGCACTCTTCTTACATGAATCGATGTGAATGCTAGAGATTAGCCAAGCAACAAGAAAGAATCTCTCAGAGATTAATGCAGAAGCATAATCAAACATTTCAAGAAATAGAGAAGAAGAGATTTTTGAGAGAAAAGAGCTTTTATTAAGTATATCTCAGCCTCATCACAATCTTGACCTATTTTTAGTATATATACTTTTCAAAGGATCAAGCCCAAGCTCATAGAAAAACTTTTTGAACCCAAAAAAACTCACATATATAAAATAATAATCCATAAAAATTGAGCTGATCCAATTTTAGACTAAGTCGGCTAACCTGCGACTGGATCGGCTCAGTTTCAGACTGAGCCAACCTAGCTGTGTATCATGTTAATAGTCCAAAAATGCTGCTTTTTATTTAATTTTTTTTTTGAGATCTAGCCGACCTAGTCCTGGACTGAGCTGATCCAGTTTCCAACTTAGCCGACTCAGTCTCAGGATGAGCCGACCTAATTTCTAAACTTTGCTAAGAGAGCTGATTTTTCTTTTGACTCGCTTCCATCTTTTCATGATCTATCTTCTCATATTTTCAAGACTTGGAAGTGCCACTTCTGAGCTCACATAGCAGAGTGAGCCTCTCTCAAATGCTTGACCTCGACCTAAGCATTCTTGGTCTCCACCTGAGCTTCTTTGATTGTCTTTGAAGCCTCAACTTTGTGGTGGCTCAGTACCTCACTGCATGCATACAAATGATACCCCAGTAGTAAATAACAAGATATAAGTAATGGTTATGAGTTTACTAATAATTGACTAAACAAAAAAGTTGATTACCTCGAGGAAAGTCGTGTAGGAGTCTCGTAACCTATCTTCATCATCTAGGTGGATCATATTCTCAAGGAGGTATGGAAGGATACATCCTTCGATCAAGGGCTGGACAACCCCCTAATCATCCAAGAAATCTGGCTCTAGGTTGGAGCTATTGTTGCCACTAGATCCTCTTGCACTCCTCTTGACTTTTTTGGTGGTGGCTTTCTTTTTCTTCTCCACCATACTCCCCTGCTCAAGGGGCGTAGAGGTGGTAGCTTTGTTGGGCAAGGCTGATCTTGGTGTAGTTGCAGCAATCTCTGGGGTAGAGATGGCCTGCGTTGGCATGGTCAAACTTGGACCCTTGACCCTCGCTCGCTTCAATGGCTCTCTAGAGAAACTACCTTTTCTTTTGAGGGCTCGGATTCCTTTAGTCAATCGATCCAATTCTTTCGAAGTTATCTCTACAATGGCAAGAAAATTAGTTAGAAAAGAAGATGAAGCATAGCTAACAAGATGTGAAAATATACCTGCTGGATCGAGGAGGCTTAAGCCGAGGTTAAATAATGTTTGATTTCTAGTAGTTCGGATAATGGAGGAGCTCAATAATTCCTTATTTTGCTAACTGAGTCAAGATCATCTCTTTCTAATCCCTGATCTTGATGGACTGAATCTCTTAGTTGCCCTCAAGGAGGAAGTCCTAACTCTAAAGAAGGACATGAAATAAAGAAAAATTTTCTCTTTCAGTTATGAATGAAAGAAGAGGTGCCCTTGAGCAACCCCTTCTTGCCAAATTAGGAGGACAGATACAATCAATCTTTGATGGTCGGATGATATTTAAAAGTAAAGTAGTTATGAAATAAAAAAATAGTTGAATGAACCTCAATCGAGATATAGAGGAAAAGAAAGCCAATGATAAACCTAAATAAGTTTGGGACCATATAAGTAAACACTACTACAAAAAGAGTCTACCACAGCGCATACTATTTCAGCGATTTTCAAAACCACTACAATAGAGTCTACGATAGTGGTTACAAAGAACCGCTGCTATAGGACCGACCTATTATAGTGGCTATAAGAAACTGCTGCTATAGGATCGATCTATAGCAGTGGTTACAAGAAATCGTTGCCATAGTCTGACCTACGACAGCGGTTCTTTTTAACTGCTGCCATAGATCCGATCTATGGTAGTGGTTCTTTATAACTGCTACCATAGGTTTGATCTATAGCAATGGTTAGGACAACCGCTGTCATAGGTTGGACCTATGGCAGCAATTTCTTATAACCGCTGCTATACGTTGATCTATGACAGCGGTTATTTGTAACCGCTGTAATATATTTTTTTCTTATTTTTTCTCTAAATATTATATAAATTTAAAATTTAATGCTCATTTTCATCATTTATTATCTAAATAATTATCATTAGAGTATCATCATAAAAGATCACCTTGATCTAATGGTCCTAGCTTCATCGATTAAAAAAATTTGATTTCGATGACCATGAATGATAATGCAATGATCTGATAGATGGAGATCTTTGATAGATCCAAAAATCTGCAACGATGATCTTAGTTATGTTTGTAGCATACTATCAAAGTTTTACTTCAATCGGATATCATTATCTTGATCAATTTAATATAGGTTAATTTCAATCATTAAATGATAAACATGATCAAAGGACCAGATGGTGTCCGATTATGAGATAATTTTGTTATAAATGATCTTGGCTACTACTTTAATCATTTTTTATGATGATGATTATAAAATTCAACTCATGAGACAAAGAATGATCTAAAACTATACATCGTCTGATAACCATTTTTGAACTCTATTAGTTGTTATATGCATGTGATCGTGCTTTTGCAATATCTGCTTAACATGAATAGTTCATATAAAAATGATTTAAATTTTATTATCATCACCATATAAAATAATTAAAATTATAACAAAGATCATTTAACTAAAAAATTATCTCATAATCGGATGCCATTTAGCTCTTTGATCGCTTGTTTCTAATTTAACGGTCGAAACCATTTCATACTAAATTGACCTGATAACGATATCCGATTGAAGTAAACTTTGATAATATAATATAAATATCATCGAGATCATCATTATAGATTTTTGGATCGATCATAGGTCTCCATCTATCAGTCATCGCATCTTCATTTATGATCCTCGAAATCAAATTTTTCTGATCGATGAAGCTAGGGCCATCGGATCGAGGTGATTTTGTGATGATATTCTAATGATAATTATTTAGATAATGAATGGTGAAGATGTATATTAAATTTTAAAATTATATAATATTTTTAAAAAATTATTTTCAATCTACGATAGTGGTTACTGAAAATCGCTGCTATAAATCTATGGCAGCGGTTATGAAATCGCTGTCGTAGATCTATTACAGTGATTTTCAGTAACCACTGCCATAGATCTATGGCAGTGGATCGAAAATTGCTGTCATAGGTTAGATTAAAAATCTTTAATATTTTTTCCTTTCGTGCGTGCTCTCTCTCTCTCTCCCCTCCTCTCCGTCATCGGTGAGACTCCACGCATCCCGCCGCCGCCCACCCCCCGCATCTCCGACCGCCCATGCCTTGCCCTTCTCGACCGTCGCCCCCTGCCCTCCCCATCCCTTGCCGCCGCTCGGCCACCCATCCCTTGCCCTCCCCATTCCCCGACCGACGCTATCGCCGCCCCCCGCCCTCCCCATCCCCGACCGCGGCCGCCTGCCCCCTACCCTCCCATCCCGGATCGCTTGTTCCCCACCCTCCCATCCCTGACTGCCCACCCCTTGCCCTCCCCGACCGCCACCCCCCGACCTCCCCATCCCCAGCCACCGCATGGCTGCCCACCTCTTGCCCTCCTTGGCCGCCGCCCCTGCCCTCCCCATCCCCGACTGCGGCCGCTTGCCCCCCACCCTCCCTATCCCTGGTCACCCACCCTCCCCATCCACCACCCCCTACCCTCCCCATCCCTTGGCCTTTCCATCATGGTGCCCCTCCAGACCCCCTCTCCCTCTCTCTTTCCTCTATCTTCTTTCTCTCTCTTCTCTCTCTATCTTACTATCTTGCTTTTGTTTTGCATGTTTCCTTTAGCGTCGTCGTCTTCCTCTAGCACCGTCATCGGTGACCCTCAAAACTTTCGGTGCGACCTCCTTTCTATAGTCATAGATATATTTTTTATTTTAATTTCATAGTATTATTTATTAATCACTAGACTAGACCTGTCAATGGATTGGGTTCGGATCAAAATCTAGATATTCAGAGCCAAACCCAATTTTAATTACTGGTATAGGATCCAAACCCAAATATCCGATGGGTCCATACTTGAAGTACCAGATCTGGATCCTAATGGATCCTGGGTATCTAAATCTAATTTTGGGATCCAAAACTAAGAAAGGGAGAGGAAGAGAGGAAGGGAGGGGGTCCGACCTCGCTGCCATCATCGGTAAGGGAGATCGAGAGAGAGAGAGAGGGAGGGAGGGAGGGAGGGCATCCGACCTCATCGGCATCACTAGGAGGGAAGGGGTTTATTGTAGAATTTATTGGATAATATTTTCTAAATATTTATATGTTATTACTTTTATTTATTGCATTGCATAATGATAGACCTATCAATTGATTAGTGTACATAATCTTCGACATCCGTATAATTATATGTATTTATACAGACGATAGAATTATGTATAATGATCATTTGATTATCCAATTTGGATGGTTTGAAAATTATAAATAATTCTATAGGTAATTATAATAATTAAATGATATGCTAAGAATTTTGAATGAAATTTTGGATAGTATTTCCCTTTTGTTCTTCCTACATGGGAGAACTTAGGAGAAATACTGCCCAAATTTCATTCGATCCTTGTTGCATATCATTTGATTACTATATTGAATCTATAGAATTAATATAATTTTTGAATGGGATAGAACCTATCTTTACCTATTAGTTGGTGATAGGATGCATTTATTGCATATTTATTTATAATGCATTAGTATATAATTTAAGTTTCATAAATGATTTAATTGCAGTATCATCATTTTTAAAATGGATAACGAGTGGATGAAGATTAGTAGGCTCTCACCAGAATATGAGGTAGGACTTCTAAAATTTTTTGATTTTACTATAGAGAAATTTAGGGACCATGGACTGATCTAATGTCCTTATAAAAAGTGTATAGGTGGACCGCGGCTACCTCGTTAAGATGTAAATGATCACCTCACTATTTATGACTTTAAAACCGATTATGAAATTTGTTGGTACCAACATGGTGAGGGCAGACCGCAAGGACATGATCAACATGATGGGGGAGTAGAACAAATGGTTCGTGACATTTTTTCATTTATTGGCCATAATGATGGTGCATCTATGTCCATGCCTGATCCTGTGGTTGGTGGAATGACAAACAATGAGGATGTAGAGAAGATTCATAAGTTGATGGAGGATGGTAATATTTCATTGTATTCTGGATGTGAAAAGATGGCAAAGCTGGAGTTCTTAATCTGGTTGTATCATGCAAAATACTCCAATGGGTTCAGTAATAATAGAGTGAACTGCATATTAGAGCTTTTGGAGGATATTCTTTCTGATGATGCACAAATTTTGAAGAATAATTATGAGACATTGAAGATTATTGAACAGCTGGGCTTTGCTTACACCAAGATACATGCATGTCCCAATGATTGCATGCTCTATTGGGAGGGGGATGTCAACCAAAATGAGTGCATGAGGTGCGGTGTGTCAAGATGAAAATAGAATAAAGATGGTACATCGACTCATGTACCTTAAAAGTTGATGTGGCACTTTTCTTTGATTCCGAGACTACAAAAGTTATTTATATCGACAAGAACATCGAAGGACATGAGATGGTATGAAGAAGATTGAATAAAAGATGATGCATTGAGGCATCCAGCCGATGGAGAGGCATGGCAAAAGTTTAATGAATTACATCCTGACTTCGCACATGAGATACGTAATGCGAGGTTGGGCTTGTCGTGCGATGGTTTCAATCCATTCAAGTATATGAATACTGCCCGTAGTGTATGGCCAGAATTTATTTATGTTTATAACCTTCCACCGTGGATGTGTACGAAAAATTTTTTTACTTTCATGACAATGCTCATCCCTGGATCAATGGAGGTAGGTAATGACATTGATATTTATTTGTAGCCTCTTATTGCCGAGCTGAAATAGTTATGGAGTATTCAAGGTGTTCCAACTTTTGATACTTTGCTGAATGAGTCATTCTCCATGTGCGTAGCACTTTTGTGGATAATAAATAACTTTTCAGCCTATGCCCTAATGTCAAGTTGGAGCACCAAAGGTGAGCTAGCATGCTCGGTTTGTAAAAAAAACACCCGATCTAGAAGGTTGACACATCGGAGGAGTTTTAGCTATATGGGGCATCGATGTTTTCTCCATCAAAACCATCCAAATAGAAGGGATGCATGCTCCTTTGATGGCACTATTGAAGAAGATGAAGCACCTAGCCGGATGTCTGAAAGTGATGTACTTAGAGAGTTGGATGGTCTCAATGTTGAATTTGGAAAAGGTGATCCAATTGGTGGTAAAAAGAAGAAGCATCGATCAAAGGAAGATGACACACTTTAATTGGAGAAAAAAGAGTATCTTCTTTAACTTGCCATATTGGGTGACAAACTTATTGCACCACTGTTTAGATGTAATGCATATTGAAAAGAATGTGTGCGAGCTCCTATTGGCAATAGTCTTAAATATCAAAGATAAGTCTAAGGATGACTTGAATTCTCGATTTGACTTGGAAGAACGGAGTATTAGGAGATTACTCCATCCAGAGCTGGTAGGGAGAGAATAGTAGAGGCTCCCTCATGCATGCTATGTTATGAATGCCTCCGAATGGTCCACATTTCTTCATGTATTGGAGAACATAAAGGTCTCTGATAGATACTCAAGCAACATATCAAAGCGTGTGAATAGTAAGGATGTCAAACTTGGGGGATTGAAGTCTCATAATTATCATGTGTTGATGTAGGAATTGATCCCAATAGCTATTCGCGTATGTTGCCAAAAAATATCAGAATGATTATTATTCATCTTTGCAACTTTTACAGAGATATTTGTACAAAGAGGTTGCTTAAGAAAGACGTGAAGAAAATAAAGACAAGGACGGTGACTATATTATGTGATCTAGAGAAGATATTTCCATAATTATTTTTCATGATTATGATGCATCTTACCGTGCACCTTATGGGGGAAGTTGCACTTGGAGGCCCAGTATTCTACCGATGGATGTATCCTACTGAGAGAAATATTCAAACTCTGAAATCTTATGTAAGAAATATGAATCGCTCATAGAGATCCATAGTAGAAGGTTGTTTGGGTCAAGAGTATATGGATTTTTGTACCATGTACTTAAACAAGCTTGAGACACGTCATAATCGGCCAATGAGAAATCAGGATGATCAGTAAGAGCCAATTGAGCCTGCATTGAGTCCATTCCATAGCTAGGTAGACTTTCTACTTCATATCGCCACACTGATTTAAGCATTGAGGAAAGGGATAAGGCACACCGCTACGTGCTTTTCAACTATGATGTCATTAAGTCATTCATAAGGTGAGTCACTCAGTCTTATTTATTTCATAATAAGTAGAAGAAAATATTCAATTATACCTAAATTTATTATTTGTGCATGCAGCAAACATAAGGAGGTCATAAGAGTAAAATATGATGCTCTAAGTATGCAGAAGAAAGAGAAAATACACAACAAAGAATTTTCTGAATGGTTCAAAGATCATGTAAGCAATTATATATTCTTATCTTGTATAATTTATTTGAACATGTTTACTAATTAGGTGTCATGTTCTTAATTAGGTGTGGAGATTGCCGCTTAGTAATGTGAGCCCTGAAGTAAGTACTCTTTCAATGGATCCTAATCGTACTACATATGAGAATAAATAGCTCGTCATTAATGGCTATAGGTTTAATATTCATAGCAGGTCCATAAATATGGCAACAAAATAGTGGCATCATGTTGAGCGCCACCACTAGGTGTTATGCTAGCTCGAGGGATTCATAGCCTCGTATGAAGGATTTGAACTATTATGGTGTGGTGGAGAAGACAGTCATCTTGGACTATTATTCTAAAGGAAGGATTGCATTGATGAAGTGTGGTTGGTTTGACAACTTATCACAGTCTGAGTTGAAGACTGATGAGTGTAGTTTTACTCTCGTTAATATGCAACGCTATCTCCGCACTGAAGAACTGTATATACTTACCTCCCAAGCTAGTCAAGTCTTCTACGTTAGTGATCCCTTGGAGCCTCAATGGGGTGTTGTTGTGAAGATGGATCCTAGGTGATGGTGATGTCCATATTATAGATGCCACTAGGTAATGACTTCAACATTCTGGTATAAATTATTAGAGTTTATTTATTGATGTGTTGCTAATATTATTGTTCAACATGCTAAATTTATTGTTCAGAGGTTGCAACCCCCGCCCCTCGAATGACTATGCGGAGCTCCGCATCTGAGCCATGTCGGTAGGCTGTGCTGTGCCATGCTGTGGGCTATGTCGTGCCTTGGGCCATATCGTACCGTGCCATGTCATACCGTGTCATGCCATGTCGGTAGGCCATGCCGTGCTAGTAGATACCACAAATATCATATATAGAACGTTATCATATATGCTAATGATTAAAATAAGCAACTTGGCAGATGGATCAGAAAAATCAACCAAGACTCAAATGAAACATAAAATCTAGACATGCGTCAAAATCATCCAAATTGAACACCAACCCTCAACTAATTTATTAATAATCAGTAAAACAAAAGCTAGATTCAATGCATTTAAATATTCCATAAGCTTAATCTAAAAGCTCTTAAAAGTCTATTCCTTGGCCTTAAAGTTTAAATTTAACCTAATATTGAATGAAAATGTAAACTTGCTGTGTCGTGTCAGTAGGCCATGCTGTGCTGTATCGATAGTTCATGCCTTGGGTCGTGTCATACCAGTAGGCCATGCTGTGGGCCGTGTCGGCTGCTAAGAGAACTCCTATCTTGTTGCTTTTATTTATTGCATTGCATAGCGATAGACCCGTTAATTGATTAGTGTACATAATCTTTGGCATCCGTATATTTATATGTAATTGTACAGATGGTACCTAGGCAATATCTCTGATTATTGTTCAACATGTTATATTGGTTAATGTTCATTAACATTGCAGGTCATGATGGCACCAAAATATCATCTAGCTTTTACCCCTACCTTTCAATGGGTTACGCAGAGTTTAGCATCTGAGGAGTAGTCAGAGCATACTCCATCCACCTCTGCATCGACTGCTTAGGGACCTCCACCATTGGCATCTACTCTACTGACGGCATCTACTCCACCAGCATCTGAGCCTCCACCGTCACCCACATCTCCGACACATGCTACTCCACCGACATCTGAGTGTATATTTTTATTATATTATTTATTTATTTTTTATATAATATTTGTATACTTATATATTTGCATAATATATTTTCATTGTAGGTGCATCATCTAGTAGGATATTTCATGGTCCCACACGTATGGCGCATGTGTGGAACTGGCAGCATCAAGTGATGGTACAGTATGATGTGGAGGAGAGGCCAGTAGGAAAGATCATGTGGGAGATGCATTTCTTTTTTGAAGTGCTTGTGAGGCGGTCAGACATTATCCCCGTAGAGTCCAGAGACTGGCGATTGATGGATGATACTATCAGGGACCGGGTATGGGAGGAGATATGGGTAAGTATATTTTAATTATATTTATGCATTTTACATGTTTACACTATGTTTGATTAGAATAATTTTATAACTGACTTTTGATAACTTTGTGTAGAGGAGGTACGACTTTTTTGATCATAAGAGGGCTCGAAATGCCCAACTAAAGAAGATCGAAAAGTTATATCGAGGCTACAAGGTCAAGCTCCATAGAGAATGGCTCGAGCATCGATAAGACACTCTAGAGAAGCTTGTTCCGTGGATACAGGACTGTCCTCCAAGTTAGTGAGAGAGGATGGTTACACATTAGAGGAGCCAAGAGTTCGAGGTAAAATTACTAACTTTTGAATTTTTCAATATGCTTAAAGTTATATTTAAATATTTTTTAAATATTTATTATTTATTTGAATACTTGTTAGGCTACCTCATGTCAGAATCGAAAGAATCGAACAGCCCAAGAGTATATGCACACTCTCGATCGTGAGTCTATGGTCAGTTGTGTGCATAGAGAGGTAATGAATTATAAATCTTAGTTGATAAATTAAATTGATATTTTTTTCATGTTTCTGATAAATTGATCCATTGTTATAGCTGATGAGAGATGGAGTGATGCCCAGTCGTAGCAAGATTTTTCAATCCAACCGTATGGATAAGAAGGGCAGGCCGATGAACACCACGATCGAAAGAATTTTTGTAAGTATTAAATATATTAGTATATATAATTAGTATTATAGCATCTATTATAAAATTTTATTTGCACTTATAATTACAGGATCAGTTAGATGCGCTTAAGAGTGAGGGCCCAGATACCTCTAGCCCCCATGACCATCTATCTCAGGTCTTGGGGCCTGAGCACTCTAGGAGGATCCGATGCAGGCCCGGACATACGCCGACTAGCTATTGGTCTGAGGCGAGCGTCTCTTCATAGGCTTCCGATGTCGTTAGTCGAAAGGAGCTTGAGGCAGCATTGGTATGGGCAGTTCATGCTGTGATGCAGGCAGATCGAGCTGAAGAGTGCGCATCTAATCTGAAGGGCATCATAAGAGACATGGTGTCAATGCTCAGCACGTATTTTGGAGGTGCCTTCATAGGCTTTGAGGATATGTTGGCACGCATTGCATCTCCAGCTCCTCCAGCTCTGGCTTTGGCTCCAGCTCATGCTCCATCTTTCGGGGACGACGATGATGTAGATTTAGGAGACTTTTGATGTATTTTTTTTAAAAAAATATTGTAATAAATTTTATTCGATAATAAAATTTTAGCATTTTAAAAATATTTTTATGTTTATAATATTTTTTGTGTTATATATCTCTACATTTGTCAGGTAAAATATATAAAAAATTAAAAATTTTATATTTTTTTAATTATTCAGAAGCTACGGCAATGGTTCTACAATCGTTGCCATAGACGTATTAACTGTTGTCGTAGGCAATGTGTCAACCACTGCATTTGACCTATAGCAGTAGTTTTTAAACCGCTGCCATAGGCTTGTCTATAGTAGTGATTCCATAACCACTACCATAGACTATCTATAATAGCGATTTTATAACCACTGCTACAGAAAAACCTATGACAATGGTTTAAAAATCACTACAATAGGGTCTATATAGCAGCAGTTTCAATAATTGCCGCAACAACTGCTGCCATATACCTATGGCGATAGCTGCAGTGGCAGCGGTTAGCTAACCGCTTTCATAGCCTATAGCAGCGATTTTTTAGGCTACGGCAGCGGTTACAAACCGCCGCCATAGCCTAGTTCTGTAGTAGTGAAAGAAAATATTTAAAAACTAAAAGAGAACTATGATAAAAGAAAAAATTGAAAGACCAAGTTCAGCATGGAGAGCTTTGGTATACAAACAAAAGCGACCCAAGGAAGGAGCGTAAGCTCGATCACTTGGCTCAGGAAGCTTCAGTTCATACTCTGAAGGGATCCCATACTGAACTCTCATTAGGGAATGGTCTTCGGAGTGCAAAGAGTAAGAGATGGTCTCGAGTATGAAGGTCAGACAGGATGATATCCTAAAGTCAGCTTCTTCCCTAAAGGTGGGGTTTTGGAAGTTTGGGTTAGCCAGGCTCTTAGAACCAGTAGACCAAGATACTTTGGAAAATATTTGGATCAAACTAAACTTGAAAAACCTCTTAAAAAATAAAAAAAAAAGGCTGCAAATTTTTGGAAGCACCTAGGAAGAACAACAAGCTTTTATGAAGAAATTGAAAGGGCAAAAAATAGAAGAAAAGCAGAGGAATGCTAGAAAAAAGTTGGGAAATTAACTTAAGTTGGTCGAAGGACTTGAGGAAATAGTTGGAAAAGTGGAAGGTGGGCGAGAGAGATGTTCGACGGTCAGAGAAGTTACGATGGAGGATGGACAGGATGTCCGGAGGAGATGAAGAGCAGAAGAAAAAGAAGAAGGGCATAGGCAAAATAATAAGTCGGGGTTGAGGGAGATGTTTAAATAGCCAGGGAAAACTAGAGAAAGTTATGATTGCATATCCTCTTCACCTTTTCCTTGCTTGCCATGTGTCCTACTCATCATACCTGCAGACGAAGCATTTATGGTGCCATACTTGGAGCGCTGTGCTAGGAGGAATTTCAAAGCAAACATCCTTTCAGGTCATTCAGCATTAAGGAAGCTTCGGTGCCAATTTGGAGAAGACCAAAATTTTTCATCTTCTAAGAGGGGAAAACCGACATAGGACTTCAACTATCATAATTTTGTACTCTCATTGTTCGAACTTCGAATTTAAGAGTAGGGAGACAAGTGTTGGGAGTAAAATAGCTCCCATCGAAGTCCAAACGACCTTCAATGCATGTATGCTAGATGACCTTCTCAGCCATGATCAGCAACCCCCGCTCCAACGACTATAGAACTCGTCAAAGACATGACGAACTTCGTCCGACCGAACTTGAATAGTGAAGGAAGTTGTTAATTGACTCTAGTCCTGGTATTAGTAGAACCCCATCGAATATTAAATGCTAGCATCGTTCGACTTTGTTTATGGCAGACCTCGAGAGCGGTCGAATTTTTTTATGGTAGATAACATATCTCATCAACCTTATGTCAGGAATCCCATCCAACCAAATTTCTCTCTAGTCAAATTTTATTTTGGCTGAACTTCTTTGCTCTACTTTATAGATAACAGGTAAACTTGATAGTGGTTGAGTTTCTTCATCTCTTTTTGATAATTGTAGATCTAGCCAGCTTATATCGTGCACATCAGTCGGATGAGTTTGAATAGTAAAAGAACTTCATCGTTAGCACAAGTTCAATTTTCAATCCAAAATAGCAGCTACTCCACAGACAATGAATCTCAGCACTCCTTAAATCCAAACTTCAGGCTGACCTTGAGTATTAGCCAAACTTTTTCCAGAAGGTAGGATTATGATTCTAATCAAAGGATCCATCAGTTTCTCCAATTTTTAGTTTAGAACAATTGTCCACTCTTGGCTAACCTTGAGGGTGACCGAACTCTTCAAGACTTTCACAAAAAGCACCAATAGACTAAACAATTGCAGGTTCACCATCTGATTATCTGACAGTTGATCTTTAAATTCGGTCGATCAAACTTTGAGTTCTTCTTTCCAGCATGAACAGCTTGCCCATGAATGTAGAAGTCTCCAATCTCTTATCCAAACTCCAATAAATTAACTCCAACCACCTACAAGTCATGATAAATGATAGCCCACTCTTCATAATAAATTTTGCATGATCCGAATAGTCTACTGATATTCTATTATGGCCGTCATTTTCATTCTGTTATGAGCTTCACCTATATAAGAAACCCTCTAGATACATTTTCTTCTCTAAGTACTAAGCTCTCCTTTCTGCTCTAAATTCTCCTAAGTACTCCATTCTTATTAGCCAGAGAACTAACTTGACCGTCGGAGGATCCCGTCGGAGCCATCTACCTCTTGTTTGGACTTCATCTTGTAGATCCCGTTAGTGGCCTCGTCTTCTTCAGCTACAGTGAACTCCGGCATCAACACCATTTTCTACAGCAACAGTAACCAATAAAATAATTATTTACCTACTTTCTTTACTTTCTGGTGAAAAAAATTATGTTTAAGTTTCAATATAATATATAGAACATTAACAAATGTTGTAGTTAAGGATGTTCTTTATCTTGTTGAATTCTTGAATTCTTTAAAATTCAATCATATTTTATATCATAAATTAAAGTTAAAAAAGGGTAGTTCCAATAATATTATTATAAAATATAAATCAAAGTGTAGGCCTCTATAATAATACCAGAGTGATAATGACTAATTTGATTACAAAAATTATGGAAGCACAAGTTATTATGAGTGGTAACATTGATGCCAAGAAAACAAAATAGCTATTTATTTTCAAGAGAAGATAATTTTTGATTAAGTTTTGCTATGCCATGATTATTAACAAAAGTGTTGACCATATGATTGATTTTGATGATGGCCAAATCTTGAGTATTTGAGTATTTAACCATATATTTCATGAGTGGATGTAAGTCTTTCTAGGTATTTAAATTGAAGAATTAATCCAAAAAAAGATCTACATAAAATCACCAAGTCAAGGGCTTCATAAGAAAAATTTTTGAGTTTTTGACTTGAAGGTGTCGATCCTAAGGCTAAAGGTGCCGATCCCTATCCTGAAATGAGGTAAATAGTTCAAGTTTTTAAAGTTCAGAAAGTTCAGATGTCGACTCTAGGCTTCTGGCACACTCTGGCATAGACTGGCATGCAGAAGGGATGACCCCTATGCTAGAGGACGATCCTAGGGTCGACCTCTGTTGCACAGAAAAGAAGATAGAGAGCAAAAATCCTTCGGATCCTAGGAGGTGTCGACACCTAAAAAAAAGTATCGACACTTGAGAAAAAAGTATCGATACCTGAAGGAAAGGTGTCGACCCCAATGTCGGGATAGGCTTCAATGGCTAGTTTTTGCTCTTCTCCAACGGGCCATTCTCCACTCTAATGGCTAGTCTAAGCTTTCTAATGGGCAAAACTCTCTCAAAAGTCACTTTCAAGTATAAAAATAGTAAGAAAAAATATTTTGGATTAAAAGATTAAAGATTTAAGAAAGAAAAATCATTCAAGAAGAGTATCACATTGAATATCCAAATAAAAGAAGATAAGAGAGAAATTTGAGCTTCAAATTCAGAGGGCCTTCAAGAGTCATCTTTCACAATACTTCAAGCAATCTCTCAGCACCATTTGAGGAGGAGAGAAGCTACCATAGAGCATTCATTCAGCCTCTTCTTCTCATACCAAAAAGAGTTTCTTTTTGTTCTAAGTCTTGAGCTGAATTTTATTTTTTATGTTTTTTATAAATTTTTTTGGGGAAAGAAACTTGGAATATAGATTGGTTCAAGCCGATAATTGGATGGTATATAGGTTTTGGTTGGTGAGCCCATAAAATCAATTGGGTTGATAGTGAACCCTAAAAAACTATCGATGTAGGGTTGTAGTTAGTGAGCCCGACAAAACCAACTGGGTTTATTTGTGATCCTGAGTTAAAATAAATGCACTGTAATCTAGGATTATAGTAAAATTCCTAAGGAGAGCTTGAAAAGTGGACGTAGGTGCGGGATTGCACCGAACTACTATAAAATCTTTATGCATTTATGTTGTGCTTTCTTCTCTATTGCTTTACATATCTTGCATATTTCTAATTGCTAATTACTTACTAATTTAGATTAACTCTTGCTTAAGTTCATTCACACTTGATTTTGTTGCATACACTAGTTAATTTTATTGAATTGAATTAAGTTAAGTAAGGCACATACTTGTGTAAAGTTAAATTTGGCCAAAAATCTTATAAATCTAATTCACCCTTCCCTCTCTTGGATTGCTACCTCTGGGCATCAAGAGGTATCAAAGCAGGTGCTCTTTTATTAATTGTTGACCTAACAGTCAAGGGCCAAAGATCTTATGGCAACCCCAAGTGGTGTTTCTTTTGTTGAAGGCTAATCCACTTCTAGACCATAGAGGCACTGGTGGATCGTCTACAGAGCTTAAATAGATCACACTCTAGATTGGATGAGGATTTATTAGTTAAGAGGGTCTCTTCGAGGATCATTGCAGTTGTCAGCTTGGAGATTCAGAGACTCACCTCAAAGGCCATCTTACTGCTAAGAGAGGAGGCTGCTCGACTGACTTAGGAGATCTTTGCTGCGAGGATAGATACCTTAGGCCTTCCTTCTATAGATGTTGGACCATCTTCTTCTCCACCATCTGATCCCAGTTCTTAGAGCCCGATCCCTTCACTTAGGATGCTAGGACATTACTCATGTAGCCTTAGAGCTTCCTAGCAATCCATTTTTTATCAAAACATAGGAGTTTGCATTTTGACCTCATATGTAATCAGTTCATGTAAACAACTTTTGGAGTAAGTGAAAAAGATATTTTTCTTTTGAAAAATATGATGTCTTGATGAATATTAAAATATTTGATGTCAAAATGGCTTGATCAATATTAAATTGCTTGATATTTTATTATCATTTTATATTCTTAAATTTGGCTTTCGCTACAAAAGTAAAGGGGAGAAAATTCTAAAGAATTATAACTTAAGTAAATATAAATATTTAATTTTGATAATCTAAAATTTAAAAAGTACTCGAAAAAGAGGAAGAACAATTAGAAAATAAAAATATTTATCATAAAACAAACAAATTTTAAGACTTCAATGAATGATATTGCTAATTCTTAAAAGAAACCTTTCATTACTTCTTCCATCATATCATTTTGTCTCTTCTTGAATAAATAATTTAACAAATATTTTGTCTCACTTAATCAATGCTTAGTGCTCTTAAAATTTTACTTAGTTATGAAAGTGACTATATTTGTAAAACAAAGGAAGAGAAAACATTAAAGAAGAAATGATAAAGTGATTAAAAATTAATTTAAATTTCATATTAAATATGCTTAATTTAAAAGAAAAAGGAGGAGAAATACTTCATATCCTTGATTTGATTGGAATTTCTAAGTGACTTATATTGAAAAATAAACATTCATCGCACAACACTATTGAGCTTTCATGCGTTTCTAAATCTTCTATCTTAACTTGCATAATTTGAATGATTAATTATTCTTAACAATCAATTGGAGTTTAACTAAATTTGAAATATACTCTAAATCTGATTTTTTTTATGACAAATCATATTTTATCCTGAAAGATTCAAATTGACTTATGCTAAGAAAATTCAATTTCATCCTTTGATTCATATATGCTTATTATTTTTGATCTACTTGACTACATTACTATACTTCTTTGAAAAATTAATAGGAGTTAACTTGAAGTTAATTTGAAATATTTTCTATGCTATAACTAAGCTGAATTTGACACTCTTGCAAATTTGAGACTCATTTAAAGATGTAAATATGATTTTAAGTTCTATCATATTTGAGATTTTTAAAATTGAAAAATCATTTGCCAAATTATTAATTTTTTTTAAGAAAAAAAAATATATCATGTTCACTTATTTTTTTCTTTTAAAAAAAACTCTAACTTTTTAGCCTAAATCAAAAATATTTTCGAAAGGGAGAGAGTGACATCAATATGAATTTGATATCCTGCATGCTTACTTTTCATGATTAAATGCCCATGAAGTTCTAATTTGATACCCTCTTAAATTTGATTAATTTTTTTTGAATTTGATATATTTGTCTGAATTTTGATTGATTTTGATCATCCTTGCTTCTTCCCATAAGAATGCATTTCTTAAGCAAAGGAGAAACTAAATTTTGAATTAAATGTTATGCTTGCTTCAAATCATTATTAAGCCAATTTTTTTGAAATTAAAAGATAATTTTTTGAATCAAAAGGCAAGTTTTCGAAAAGGAAAATAATTCATTTGACTTAAAATGTATTGATTTTGGTGATGAATCTTTAATCCCTCCCATTAGCTTTTTGATGTTGTCAAAAAGGGAAAGAAGATTTGTTGAGTATATACTATGCTTAAGCTTATACATTTCATGATAATACTTGAAACATCCTAAAATATCTAAATTTAAGTTAAATGAGAGTCTTCATGAAGTGTGTATTTATATTTATGTATATTATCACTTCATAACATATACTAGCAAAGCCTTTGAAATACATTAATTTTATTTTTATATATATACTCAAAGTTTTGCCATCATCAAAAAGTGGAAGATGGTTGATCTTATGATTGATTTTAATGATTGCCAAATCTTGAGTATTTAACCATGTATTTCATGAGTGGATGTAGATCTTTTTAGATATTTAAATTGAAGAATTAATCCAAGAAAAGATCTACACAAAATCACCAAGGGCTTCACAAGAAAAACTTTTGAGTTTTTGATTTAAAAGTATCGACCCCAAGGCTAAAAGTGTCAACCCTTATTTTAAAATGAGATAAAAAGTTCAAGTTTTTAAAATTAGGAAGTCCAGATATCGACCCCAGGAGCAACGGTATCAACCCAAGGCTTCTGGCACGCAGAAGAGACGACCCTAGGAATGACCCTTATGCTAGAGGACGATCCCAAGGTCGACCTCTATTGTATAGAATAGAAGATAGAGAGTAGAAATCCTTCGGATCCCAAGAGGTATCGACATTTGAAGAAAAAGTGTCGACATCTGAGGAAAAAGTATTGACACCTAAAGAAAAGATGTCGATTCCAATGTCGGGATAGGCTGCAACAGCTAGTTTTTTGTACTTTTCTAATGGACCATTTTTCACTCCAACGACTAGTCCAAGCTTTTCAATGGGAAAAACTCATTCAAAAGTCACTCCCAAGTATAAAAATAGTGAAAAAATATTTTGAATTAAGAGATTAAGAATTTAAGAAAGAAAAATCATTCAAGAAGAGTGTCACATTAAATATCCAAATAAAAGAAGATAAGAGAGAGATTTGAGCTTCAAATTCAGAAGACCTTCAAGAGTCATCTTGCACAATACTTCAAGTAATCTCTCAGCACCATTTGAGGAGGAGAGAAGCTACCATAAAGCATTCATTCATCCTCATCTTTTCATACCAAAAAGAGTTTCTTTTTGTTCTAAGTCTTGAGCTGAATTTTATTACTTGTATTTTATTTTTTTATAAATTTCTTTGGAGGAAGAAACTTAGGATATAGGCTAGTCCAAGTTGATAATTAGATGGTGCATAGGTTTTGGTTGGTGAGCCCGTAAAACTAACTGGGTTGATAGGGAATCCTAAAAAACTATCGATGTAGGGTTATGGTTAGCGAGCCCAGCAAAACCAACTGAGTTTGTTTGTGATCCTAGGTTAAAACAAATGCACTGTAATATAGAATTATAGTAGAATTCTTAAGGAGAGCTTAGAGAGTGGACATAGGTGCGGGATTGCACCGAACCACTATAAAATCTTTATGCATTTATGTTGTACTTTCTTCTCTATTGCTTTACATATCTTGCATGTTTTAAATTGCTAATTATTTACTAATTTAGATTAACTCTTGCTTAAGTTCATTCACACTTAATTTCGTTGCATACCCTAGTTAATTTTATTGAATTGAATTAAGTTAAGTAAAGCACATACTTGTGCAAAATTAAATTTGGCCAAAAATCTTATAAATCCAATTCACCTCCCTCCCCCTCTTGGCTTGCTACCCCTGGGAAACAAAAAGTTATGGTTAGGTTTATATTATACTTTCGTGTGTTCTCATCAAAGATTCAAAATTCTGATAAAAAAATAAGGATGCAAGATTTGAAGATTACACAAAAAATATTATTTACAGCACTACAAGAAAATTAAATGTTAGCGACGAAAAAATTTTTATTGCTAATAATAATTTTTTGCCACCACAACATTGATAAAAAAATTGCCATTGCTAATACTATTAGCGATGGCAATTTCATTATTAGCAATGGCAAGTATTGTCTCTAAAATTATAATTTTTTTTAAAATATTTAAATATTAAAAATTATTAGCAATGGTGAATTTGGATTATTAGCAACATAGATCTTGCCATCTCTACTAATTAATTATTAGTGATGGCTACTTAATTATTAGTGATGGTATAAGCTATCGCTAAAATTATTTAAAATTTTTAATTTTTTATAATATTTAAACATAAAATATACATTAGCGATGATGAATTTTGTCTGACGAAAATCATACCATCGCTAATACTTTTTTAAAAATAATAAATTAAAAAAAATATTTTAAAAAATTATTAGCAATAGAATTAGTGATGGTATATTTGTCGTCGCTAATAATCCAAAATACATCTTAAGCTCGATTTGAATCCAATTCAAATCCAATTCGAATCTAATTCAAAATCCTGCCAAACCTAATTTAATTATACTTTGAATCCAAGTTCTATTTAGATTATAAAATCTAATTATCTTAAATTAAGTCAAGATTAATTAAATTAAATTTGATTTAAATTAATTAAAAAAATAATTTTTAATTTACTTTCAATTCAAGTCCAATTCGAAATCATGCAAATCCTAATTCAATTAGACTTTTAATCTAAATCCTACTTGGATAGTAAAACTCAATTACCTTCAAATTAAGTTAAGCCTAATTAAATTTAAGCTAATTTAAATCAATTAGAAGAAACTAATTTTTAATTTGGGTTCAATTCGAATTCAATTCAAAATCCTATCAATCCTAATTCAATTAAACTTTTAATTTAAGTCCTACTTGGATAGTAAAATCTAATTACCTTCAAATTAGGTCAAGCCTAATTAAATTTAAGCTGATTTAAATTAATTAAAAAAATAATTTTTAATTTGGGGTTGATTCAAATCCAATTTGAATCTAATTCAAAATTTTGTCAAACTTAATTCAATTATACTTTGAATCTAAGTCCTACTTGGATTATAAAACTTAATTAGCCTTAAATTAAGTCAAGCCTACTTAAATTAAATTCAATTTAAATTAATTAGAACTTGATCCATGATTACATTTGAATTGAATTTGAATTCAATTCAAATTCAATTCGAAATACTGTCAAACCTAATTCAATTAGACTTTAGATTCAAATCCTACATGGATTATAAAATTTAATTAGCCTCAAATTACATCAAGATTAATAAAATTAAAGTTGATTTAAATTAATTAGAAGAAAATAATTTTTAATTCAAATCTAATTCAAACCTGATTCAAATTTAATTCGAAATGGTATCAAACCTAATTGAATTAGACTTTGAATCTAAGTTCTAATTGGATTGTAAAATCTAATTATCTAAAAGTTAAGTTAAGCCTAATTAAATTTAATCTGATTTAGATCAACTAGATAAAATGGTTTTCAATTTAGTTTTAGTTTGAATTCAATTCAAAATCCTGTCAAATCTAATTCAATTAGACTTCGAATCCAAGTCTTACTTGAAATATTAAAATCCAATTAGCCTCAAACTAAGTCAAGCCAAATTAAATTAAATCTAATTTAAATCAATTAGAACTTGATCCATAAATTAATTAAGCATAAAAATTTACTAAAATCCAATATTGATTTTTAACCATCCAAAAATGATCTAGAAGAAAAAAATTAATATTAAATTATAATTTTAAAAAAAATATGATTATCAGCGATGGCTTTAGTGATGGAGATCTTCCCGTTGCTAATTAATTTTAAAAATTAGTGATGAGGAAATATTATTAGCGATGGTAATTTGCCGTTGCTAATAACCTTTCCATCTCGTTTTTCTCCACCCCACCACGTGCCCTCATTTTTCCTCACACCACCACCCACTGCCCCCTTATTTTCCCACCCCCCCACCACCCCTTGTATTTTTATCCCCTACCATCAACCTCCTCTCCCTCACCCTTCGCCCCCCTTGCCACCCCCTCTCTCTCCCAACTGACGGCCTCCCTTCGACTGCAACTGGCCCACCTCCTCGAGCCTCCAGCTGCCTCCTGCCTATTCGAGCCCCCCAACATGAGGTTTGGGCCTCTCCCTCCTTCCTGAAAGCCCCTACCACCTTCTCCTGGCTCATCTCTCCATGGCTACCTCCCCGAGCCCCCGGCCTCCTCCCCCCATCTACACCCGGCCTACCTCCCCTCGACCTCCTCCCCAGCTACACCCAGCCCACCTCCCTAAGCTTCCGACTGCCTCTTACCTCTCCTTAGCCTGCCTTCCCCTAGCTCGCCTCTCCACGGCTGCCTCTCCTAGCCCTTAGCCAACTCCTACCTCTTCGGTTGCCTCCCCCCGATCACCTCCTCCTAGCCATAGAGTGCCTCCTACCTCCTCGGCTACCTCCCACCTCCCTCCCAGCTCGCCTCCCTCCAGCTTGTCTCTCTATGGATACCTCCCACCTCCCCGACCGCCTCCACCTCCCCCCAACCTGCCTCCCCCCGGCTCACCTCTCCGCATCCACCCCCCTAGCCCACCTTCCCTAGGCTCGCCTCTCCACGGCCCACCTTCCCAAGCCCTTAGCTTCCTTCCCTCGGCTACACCTGGCCTGCCTCCCCTTGGCCCCCTCCCACCTCTTGGCTCATCCCCACGCCCTCATTTTCATGGCCCCTGCACCACCTCCCCGATCCCAAGATCCCATCTGCAGTGGTATCCCCCAGCCTCAGTTGACCTTGCTCGCTAGCCCGTGCCTCCTCACACCTTAATCCTGTGCGCCAGTTTATGCCTTAATCCTGTATGATAGCCTACCTTCTATTATGAGTATTAGCAATGGTAGAGCAACGGCTAATACCATCACTAAAAGTTAATTTTTTTATTTAAATTATATTAATTAAGTATATTAGATATTAAAAAAATAATTAATTAAATATTAATTTAATTAGAAGTAGTACGAGACTTAGGTCTTGGCATACAAAGCACTCGAACCAAGGAATAGTCCGGGCAGCATTGTAAACACACGACTGAGACATGTCTTGCACGCTCAAAACTTGATATGTAGAGCGCTCAAACCAAGAGAAGATCTGGATAGCATTACAAATATGGAATCGAGATGTGTCCTATGCGCTCAAATCTCGACATGTAGAGCACTCGAATTGAGGGAAGGTCCAAGCTACATTGCAAACATGGGGCGAGACATATCCTTTGCGCTCGGGTCTCAGCATGTAGAGTGCTCGAATCAAGAAAAAATTTGGATAGCATTAGAAATATGGGATCAAGACGTGCCCTGCACCCTTGGATCTCAGAATGAAGAGTGCTTGAACTGAGGGAAGGTCCAGGTAGCATTGCAAACATGGAGCCAGGGCATGTCCTGTGTGCTCCAGCCTCGGATCCTAGCTGGCGTGCAAGGCATCCAGCCCTCATGCACCTTGCATGCTCAGATAGATGGTGTTAATTAAAAAAAAATAATTTTAAATTAATAATATTTAAATTAATTAGTTTTAAATTTTTGGGTGGGACTCTAGAATAGGATTTGCTTAGATGCCATTCCTGTGTGCTCGTTCAGCTTAGTTGTCTGGCATGCTCCAAGTCCGCATGCACAAAATGCATGTCCTGACTATTTTCATTTGCAATGATGTCTTTTACTTCTATAATTATGTTTTTAGGAATGCTGCACTCTTAGTTCAAAGATGGGCTCATTGTCCTTGTAAGAGATGTGTTAATAGAGAAATGCTTGATAGGAATATAATAGTTGTCCATTTATATAGGAGTAGATTTATGCCAAATTGCAAGCATTGGTACCTGCATAGGGATCGAGACATGGGAGATAATTGCAAGGGCTTCGGAGGCTCTACTTATCCAAGACCTTGCTGATGTGCAAGAGCTTAATGGTGACAGGCTCGAGCAGATGATTAGCATATTTAGTGTGTTTGATCTAGTTATCAGTGAATATCCATATAATAATTTTTTAGATTGCAATCATTATAGTCATGATAGACTATAAGGTTGCTATGGTTATAGTCATGCTTACCCTCTATAGGATTGCTATCCCCTAGAGGCTAGGCAAAGCTATAACTATAGCAACCCTTATAGTCCATCACGGCTATAACGGTTGCTACCTGAAAGATTGTTATATAGGCTTCTATCGATAATCAGATCAAATCTATCAAATGTGCTAATTATCTACTCGAGTCTATCATCATTAAGCTCTTGCATATCAGCAAATGTGTTAGACAAGTAGAGCCTCCCATTCGTGCATATTATCTTTTATGTCTCCCCATACAACTACCAATGCTTGTAGTTTGGCATAAATCCATTCATATATAAATGGACACCTACTGTATCCCTATCAAGCATTTTTCTATTGACACATCTTTTACAAGGACAACAAGCCTATCCTTGAACTAAGAGTGCAGCATTTCCAAAAGTGTAATCACAAAAAAAAAGGATATCATTGCAAATGGGGATGGTTAGGATGTGCATACGTCCCACGCATGCGGACTTAGAGCTTGCTAGATGACTAGACTGTGTGACCACATAAATTTTATTTTTAAGCTATTATTCTATTTTCTAAAAAAAATTTACTTTTAGTTTGTAGCTCGAGGAGGCGGCCGGGGGCTCGGAGAGGCTATGATGATTACCTATGCAAGATGTGCCTAAATGGAGGTGATGCATTCTATTCTTGTTGTTATATGGTCAAGCTTGGATGGTTTGTTACATCACAAACAACCACTTATAACCACCTCATGGTTAAAGGTGCAAAGGAACTTGCAATGTAGAGCAAACTTGGATGGTCTGTTACATCATAGATAATCGCTTATAGCCACCTCATAGTTAAAGATGCAGAGGAACTTGCAATGCCTTATTTTTCAATGGCAGATCTGAGCCTTCTTCATATTTTCATATATTGAGATTATCATGTACTATTGGACGAGAATCAAACAATGCTTAAATCGGGGGACTGGTAGACCAACACATTATCATGTGCTGCTGGATGAAAATTATTTTTCTGTTGATACATTGTAGATGCTAACTAACAATCTTTATTACACGTAAATTAAATTTTGATCATTTTGTTATGTTTTGATAGATATTTTATTTCAACTAATTTTTAGGTCATCTGCTTTTTTTGATTTTTATTTTTATTTTCAGAGATTATACATCATGTCTTCTAGAGGTCGGAGCCATTCCAGGATGGAGCTATCAAGAAGAGAGTGATTATGCAGCCAGCTCACATGGTTCCACACATCTCACACTAGATGGTAAACTCTAACATTTTAAATATTCTCATTTATGTTATTTTGTTCTTTACTAACTAATATAGCATTCTTTATATTAGATATTTTATGCTTAGGTTCAGATGACAGAGGTCATTAGTGATCCATAATTATACGCAGTAGCAACTAGCTCTCAGCCACAAAGTCATGGTAAGGAACCCGCCGAGCTCACGGCACCTCTAACTTGATCGGAGGATAGATAGCTTATTCATGTTCAGAGCCGCTTGTAAGTGCTATAACTTCAATTAATATATTTAGAATTTAGCCATTCTAGAGTTAACATTTATTTTTCAAAATCAATTTTATAGCATGTTTAGAGAGTCTGGAGTATCTCGTGTAGTTACTGACATCATTCGATGCATGATGCTATGGCTGGTGAACAAGTTGTCCAGTTGGCCATCTAGAGCTCGTGATGCAGTCTGCAAGATATTTCTGATAAGTCAAAATTAGTTTAATTTTTAAATTTTTAATATGCTGATATTTTAATTATATATTAATACATGCTAGCTTCTATCTTGTAGGAGTACTATTGATTCAAGACTTTCTAGGATGAGGAGGCTACTGTTAGATCTTTGAGAAGGTGGCTACACAGAGGCTTCGAGATGGCCTTTACAACCTTAGGTAGTCCGCCATCTAGTACTCCAGTTTTCAATCGCCATCAGACTAGAGTCCTTCATAGATTACTGGATATAGGTGGATATATGGGAGGCCCTCTATGATCAGTGAAGCAGCAAGGAGTACTTTGGTAGGCAGCAAAGGTTCTGATAGAATCGGGCCATCGAGCAGGATCTGATTAGGCATACGGGCAACTCAGTCAGCATATATGCTGTGGCTGATAGAATGGTAAAAAATCAATACCAAAACTCTTCACTAGAACTATAAAAACTCTTATATATATTTTAATTAATTTAATTTTATTATTTACTCATTATAAATATGACAGCTAGGTCGTCCATCAGACCAGCAATAATTATGGCAGACCACACACCAGTCTAGGAGGACTGATGACTATTTAGATTCTACATCACGATAGATCATGATAATAACTTCAAATTTTATTTTCTAATTAAGTTATTATAGAATTTAAATTTTATATTAGAACTAATATATTTTTGAATTATGTAGATATGTTATATGACATACGTTGCTGAGAGGTATGGTGATGACTCATCTTCTCAGCCCCCTTTGATCTTGAGGGATGGCTTAGCATCACCAAGAGATGAGTAGGAGTCGAGTTATAGGATTCGACCATAGCTTTGATCCTCCACCATCTCAATATCTTTGGTATCCTTATAAGTCTCGACAACCTAGATCTGAAGCAATGCGCACATGGAGGAGGTCGTGCAGAGGCTTCTGAGCCAGTGATCTTAGAGCCTCCTGGATATCATCCACAATATGGTCATGGAGCTTCTCTGAGATCTGTGGCTATGCGACCAGTCGGGCTCATCATTCCAACCATCACATCGGATAATTATATTATTAAACTTTTTTGCTTATTTTAAGTTTTCATATTTAGAAGCTTTGTATATATATATATATTTAAGTTTGAGTGTGGAAAGAAGATTTAGGAGTTAAAAATTCAATCTAACCATCTAATCGATTGGCTGGGGATGTCTATAGTTCTGTATCATCGAATGGAACATGTAGGAATAATCTATTTGAGAATTAAAAGTATGTATCGAAAGATACGCCTCCATATCAAAACTTACTAATATTATTTTATTTCTTTTATTATAGAATGCTGGAACATCTAGCTCTCATCCATCAACTACTGGATAGAAGTAGGAGAAGGAGGTAGATGATGATGAGGATTGTACCTAATTTTTTTTGATGCATTATATTTTTTTGATACTGCTTGTAAAAAAATTATATAATTTATATTCTTAATATAATATAATTAATTTTTAATTTTTGGTCATCATATTATCTTTAAATTTTAATTATAATAGATATTAAAAATATAATTTATTATGATTAATTAAAATAGATTTTAAAAATATTATTATTATTTTTAAAAAAATAAAATTAACTATTAGCATCGGTATTAGCGATGGTAGTTAACATTGCTAATAACTATCAGCAATGATATTAGAGATCAAATGGCCATCATTAATATTTTTAAAATAATTTTTTATTTTATTTAAAAATTTAAAAAATTAAAGATGGTATTAGCGATGGTATTTTTGGTCATCATTAATTATTAGTGACGACATTAATCATGAAAATGCCATTGCTAATATTTTTTTAAATTTTTTTAAAAATTTAAGTTAAATATTATAAAATAATTAGTGATAGAATTATTCCGTCTCTAAAATTGTTGCTAATAATCTTATTAGTGATGGCTTTTTTTGCCATCCCTAATAGAGATAATTAGTGATAAGAACTTTTTAGATTGGCTTTTATGATGGTATTAGCGATGTAGGACTATTAGCGATGGTGGTAGAATAATTAGCGATGTAGTTCACCATCGTTAGTAGTCTAGATTCTTATAGTATAAAATTTTTTTTTGGATTTACCTTCAGATATTTTTGTAGCATATAATGATATATTTTAATTATTTATAGACAATACTATATGATTTTCTTTATAGAATTTTGTACATTAATTTATATTATATTATTTGTTCAAATAGGATAACCAAAAATATGAAATATAATATGCTATTAGATTTATCATTAGAAAATGGAATTGCAAAATAAAGATTAGGGTTGTAAGGATTTAGGATTCAATAAATCTCAATATTGATAACTAGCTATTAAGTGTCGATTGTATCTTCATCGATGAAAAGATTGTAATAGATCTTTTATATTTTCTATTATTTTTTATCTATGTATGTTCTATATATTTATTATTAATGAATTGATTTCATATAGGAAACTACTATTCAAACATCAATTCCTAAGGAAGATGCGGTGCAATTCAAGAACATTCTCATTGAAGAAAATATTTACCTTTTTGAAAAATTCAATATTGCATTGAACAAAAAAGTTTCAGAGTTGCTATGCACCAACAAATTATCTATATTAATAAATGGATGGTTGTACAACAATGTGATGATTCTAACAGTACCATACGTCCTCAAAAATTTAATTTTATTGATTTTGATGGATTAATGGCTAGAAATTATAATGATCTTTATTTGATGGGTGTATATAAATTTTATTTACTATTACTTATGATTTGGGGAGAAAAACCTTTTATTGTATTAACCTTCATTTTTTCAAATGTTATTGATCATATAATAACTATTGGGCCTCTTGAACAAACATATATGAGATAGAAGTTAGTTTATAAAATGAATTTGGAAATAAAAAAATTGAGGTAACATATATCAGCTCAATTTATCTTTCAATTACCATACAAAATATTATCATTTAAATATCTATAATTATTTTATAAGATGTAAAAACTATCCATCATCTTTTGGGCAAAATTTGCTGAAGAAGTTGATCAAATTGCCATTCGAGAAACAGAAAGGGAAGGGCCAGTTGTTTCTATTTTCTCAGAAATAATAGTAAGAACATGTAAGGATATTTTTTTTGTTCTTCAAAATTTTCTTTTATAATTTATATTATGATTATTAAGTTACTTTATGTGTTTCGTACCTATAGAAAAAATATGCTTATCAATATGTTCGACACTGAAATTTTACATGGATATACAAATGCAAGAGATAAAAGAGTATTGGATCAAGTTATGATAAAGAATATTTTTTGCTGCTATATTCAATGGAAATTATAAAGTGCTTGTTACAGTATAAATATATTTATAAGTTTCTATATAGAATAAAAACATCGATTGCTTCAATTGAATTTACAAAGTAAGAGCACCAAGCTATTATTCATCCATATGATGAAAGCATTATTAATAGAAAATAATAAATAAATTTTTAAAATTGGATCTAGAGGAGTTTCAGGTATGATCTAGACTAATTGAAAGCATAATCATGTGCTTGTGTTGAAACTTAAATTATTATTCTTTTATTTTTTAAAGAGTGAAATTCATGTGTGTTGGGTGGAATTTCGTATGGACCGAAAATATGAAGAGGCCTAGAGTTAATCATATGAAAGCCCAAAAAGGTGCCACACTAGGCCAACTCTGACTAGCTCTTGGTTGCCACCTATGTCAAAGTGACCCTCAACTCTAGGCCAGCCAACTGAAGATGTGCCCTATTGGCACCCCATGATTAGCTCAAACAAGGGATTTATCGGTCGACTCCCAACGAGCCTAATCCAAAACCAATAAAGTTTGCCTTATGGCCGGCTTACAAATACCAGATCCTAAGGCCATCAGCCTGACCAGGCATTTGCCCTCGACTAGCTGCATCCAAGCAATATTATCGTCAAGGACGAGCAGGCCCCTCACCCAATGGGCAACTTGATCCTTGATCGAAGACCCTCCTTCTAGGGGACCATTCCTTGATGACCGACCCCTCTTCAACTCTTTTTATGCCATGATTCTCTGACTTGATGGGATGACCCCCTCGTCGGCTCCCACCCCTACGATCTGGGCCTCGAGGTTGAATAACTCAGTTATCAAACCTCTACCAACCAACCATCACCCTGCCTAAGCTGACGGGGTCGCAAGTTGCTTCGCTAACAATCCCTTCTCGAAAAATGTTCATAGCTTCTTGGTAGATGGCTCCTACTAAATCGAGGATCAACGCAACATTTGAATAGTTGGCCCTTGTCGAGCAGATGCCAGCTCCCACACCCAGTGATCCAATTAGTGGCGAATAGCCTGCTTTGACAATCTATAGATTCAGACATGATCAACTCCCAGTAGCCAAAGTAGTGGCCGATAGTTTGTCTTGCCAATGCTTAGGTTCAGACGCAATCAACTCCCATGACTAAATAATTTGATAGGTGCCCCCTAATAGCCGCCCCACAAATGCAAAATCATACCACCTACTTTGCTAGCCTACAGGCTTAGGCCTGATGGACTTCGACCTCCATCTATAAAAAAAATCCAAAGAGGGGATCCTAAGGTACAGCATTACCCAATCTCTCATGCTCCTCCTTTTGTTGAATAAGACTCTAACTTAAGCATCGAAAGATCCTCACCAGAGCCACCTCCAGTCAGAACTTTTCTTACAGGTCTTGCCCTCAGGAGGACCAATCTCAACCATTCACTCCAGTCAAAATCTTGTATCAATAGATTGGTGCTAAAGGAAGGACCCATTTTTATTTGAAGGAACATAGATCAAGGCAACCAAGACCATAGCACCAAGGAGGACATCTTCCCGCTGCACCGACACCACCATGCAGCCAGAGGAGGGCCAGGCTGACCATCCATTTAGTTGACGGCCATGGGGGGTCACCCATCTCCACAACTGGTGGTGGTGATGATGGAGCAGTCTAACTTGCTTTTTCAATAGGTTTAGAACTTGATGGTTGCTATCCAGGAGATCCAAGTTGTCCTAGTGCCCCCACTGGTAGCGCCTACTACCATCCAGGCCACCCCAATTCTGCCATCGGCTACACCACAGCTAGACCCAATGTCGCACATGGCAGCACTTCCTTTAGATCAACCATAGGTTTTGCCCTTGAGTCCAAGAAAGTGATGACCCGGCAAAGCCATCCTAAGAACCTAGAACTCAGGCAACGATGATCTCCAAGCCTCTAGTTAGGGCATGACTCAACTCTTAGTCAACACTCTCTCTAATTTTTTGATGCTGACATGACTCGAGGCATCAAGGTCGAGTAGCAACTTCATGACTTAGACCAGCAGATTGAGGCGATCCACTATTAGGAGTTAGCATCATATGATCGGTTCGGCAATGACACACCCTTCGACTCTCAGATAATGCAGGAGCCCTTACCTCATCACTTTAAGGCTCTTCAATTAGAGAACTATGACAAGATAGCTTATTCCATTGACCATCTCAAGAGCTTCAAGATGGTTATGATCCTCCATAGACCTACGAATGCTATCCTATGTCGAGCATTCTCCTTCACTTTAAAGGGAGCGGCCCGACACTGGTATTTTAGTCTGAAGTTGGTTTCAATCCACTCCTTTGAGTAGCTGAGTTGATTTTTTATCAGCCACTTTGTCAGTAGCCGGTGGCTGTAGAAGTGGTCAAATTATCTCCATACTGTTGAACAAAAGGAGGGAGAGACTATTCGATCATTTATCGGTGGCTTCAACATGGTGGTGCTTAAGGTGTGCTACCTAAATTAGTTGGTCACGATGTCCGTATTGATGAGCAAACTATAGAAAAAAGACTTGAAGAAGTCGTTAATGAAGACCTACGCTCGGAATTTTCCTAATATGCAAACTAGGGTGAAGAAATATGCCTGCATGGAGGAGGTCTCCATGGAGGATGAAGCCCTCATCAACTCTGCTATGGGGAGAGGAAAGGAGAAACTGGAGGAGTGCTCTCCAATGAGGGAGGAGAGGGCACGTCAGCATTCGAGGTCTCCTCCTCATTATCAAAAGGATGGAATTCTTCCCCGTAATTACCAACTTGGGAGCCCTTGGAGGAGGAATCGGCGCTCCTCACCCCCCCCCCCCCAGAGGAGATTCAACAACTATACCCCTTGAACATGCCAAGGACTCAGGTGCTCATGGAAATTAGAAGGCAACTTTCGAAGGTGGCGAAGCTGCGAACACACCCTACTCAGAGAGACTCGAATAGGTATTGCCTGTATCATCGAGACCAAGGCCATAACATGGAGGACTGCATTCAACTCTGAGACAAGATTAAGAATCTCAATAGATGTGGCTGCCTCGATCGGTTCATACAACATTAGAGAGAGTAGCGAGAAGGATAATGAAGATCGCCCTAATAGGCCAAACATCCTAGACACGTCGAGCAGCTGCAAGACCAACCCCTAGCTAGTATAATAAACACCATCACTGGGGGACAGAGTAGTAGAGGGGTTAGCGGAAGCGAGGAGATGGCGAAGAAGCAAAGAATTGAATAGCCATCACTTTCACTAAGGAGGATGCCCAAAGAGTTTAGATCTTGTACAATGATGTAGTGGTTGTAACGCTTAACATTGAAAAATATGATGTATGCCACATCTTGATAGACAACAAAAGTTTCATTGATGTTTTGCTTTATGATGCTTTTGTAAAGATGGGATTGCTTGATGATTAGCTAGGAAGGGTTGACTCCCCGCTTGTTGGGTTCATGGGGGATGCCATCCTGGTGGAAGGGGTTATCACCATGCCTACAAAGGTCGATCGATTCTCTCTTGTTGCCCAAGTATGGCTACCCAAGGAGGGGGGGGGGTGAATTTGGTTTCTAAAAAGTTTGGCCAATTTAAACTCTAATGTTAATATGTGCTTCTAATTTAAAAAAAACTTGAATGCTTTATGGTGAATGAGTAATGTGTAGCAGCGGAATTAAAAGCAACTAATTAATGCAAATATGTAAAGCAAATAAAGCAAAAGTACAATCAAACACACAAGGATTATATAGTGGTTCGGTGCAACCCCCCATCTATGTCCACTTCCCAAGCTCTCCTTGAAAATTTCACTATAATCCTAGATTCCAGTGCATTTATTTTGACCCAGGATGACAAATAAACTCAGTTGATTTTGTCGGGCTTACCAACCACAATCCCAGATCAATAGTTTTCTAGATTCACTATCAATCTAGTTGATTTTAATCTAGGAGCACCAACCACAATCTTTACACCATCCAATTTTTGGTTTGGACCAACCTACACCTCAAGTTTCTTTCTTCCAAAGAAATTTATAAAGAAACAAAGATACAAATATAAAAATTCAACACAAGAATAAAAAACAAAAAGAGACTCTTTTGAAGCTCGATGGAGAGGCTGAAAGATGGCTCTTGAAGCTTAGTATTCTCTTCTTTGAAGGCTGAGAGGAAGCTTGAATGAATGAGGATGATCACACTTTGAAGCTCTTTGAATTTGATGCACAAGGTCCTCTCTTTTCTCTCCTTTTCTTTTGATATTCAATGAACCTCACTATTTTAATAATATCTACTTTCAATCCACTTAATCTTATTTTTTAAATATTTCTCTAGCCTTTTATACTCTTTGTGATGGTTGGAGAAGAAGTTTTGGCTATTGGAAGGGCTGAAATAGTCATTGGAGTGAAAAACTAGCTATTACAAAAAGTTGCAGAAATTAGCCATTATGATTACTGGATCGGCTCAGTTTTTAATTGGGTCGGCTCAGTCTTAACTAGGTCGGCTCAATTTATAGCTAGGTCAGCTCAGTCCCCTGATTTTTGAAAAAATTAGTTTTCTATACTTTCTATCTTTTGCTTCCATTGAGACTAAGTCAACTCAGTCTTAGACTAGGTTAGTTCAATTTGCATACCAAGCATGCTGAGCAATCCATTTCAAAAGAGGATGACCTAGGGGTCGTCCCTTGGGTTGATCCTTTTGCTAAAATTTGATTTTCTTCCAATTTATACATTCAAAAATTATGGAACTACTTCTAAAAGATCAAAAATCTTCTAAGCTTGTTCTTCAGGCTTCCAAAATAGATTTTCTTCAATTTTATAAAATTATAATTTTATCCTTCTTCAAGGATGTTTATCAATTCAATTTTCTTGAAGCTTTTGACTTGGTGAAAGAGGATGACCTAGGAGTCATCCCTTGGATTGATCCTTTTACTAAAATTTGATTTTCTTTCAATTTATCCATTCAAAAATTATGAAACTGCTTCTAAAAGATCAGAAATCTTCTAAGCTTGTTCTTTAGACTTCCAAAATAGATTTTCTTTAATTTTATAAAATTATAATTTTATCCTTCTTCAAGGATGTTTATCAATTCAATTTTTTTGAAGCTCTTGACTTGGTGTTTTTTGTGTGAATCTTTTCTTGGATTAATTTCTTCAATTTGGACACCTGAAATGATCTATATACATTCTTGAAATACATGATTAGTATTATTTATACTCAATATTTTAGAATCATCAAAATCAATCAGTGAGTCAATAATCTTTCTCTTTTTGATGATGACAAAACTTTGAGTATATGTTCAAAAATAAAATTAATATATTTCAACTAACTAGCTAGTATAAAATATGAAGTAAGAATGTACACAAATATAAATGCGCACTTCATAAAAACTCTAAATAATGTTTCGCATAATTTATATACTCATATCAAAATAATATTTTAATTCAAATTAATGAGTATTAAGATTCCAAGTAAAAAATTCATTAAGTTTCTTAAGTATTAATTCTTTAAGCATATATTCAATATACCTCTCCCCCTTTTTGACAACATCAAAAAGCTCATGGGAAAGAACAAGAAAAATCATCAAAATCAACATTAAGGCATTAAATTGAGAGATGTATCAAATTCAAAAAGTCAAATCAAATTAATCATCTCTCCTTTTGAATGATTATTTCTTTTTTTTTCAAAAATAGCTTGAATTTAAATATTAAAGACTCACCTCCTTTTTTTCTTTTTGAATGAATATGATTTTTTAATCAAATTTTTAAAGATGTACTTTTAACCTTTAAGAGGAATAGACATAAGATTTGACCATGAATTCAAGCATAATATGCACATCAATATTTATTCATTCCTTTCTTAATGAAAATCCATCATTTAAATTTAGAAAAGACATGTATCGAGTAAATCAATAATAGTATCAAAGTAAATAAGAATTACCTTCTCAAATTTATTTCTTGAGTAAAAATTACTTTGATACAAATGATTTTATAAGGATTTTCAAATTCAGTTTAACTTCAATTAATTATCAAAAATGATTAGGCTATCAAATCATGTATATCAAAATATAAAACTAGCATATTAATGATACCACTTTAAGTAATTTTTAATTATTAAAAAATAATTTGTTTGCTTGACACTACTTTAAATTTATAATACTTTAATCAAGTAAATCAAATTGAATAAATATATGAAAGCATAAATTAAAAAGACTATATGACATTTGATTTAAAATTTAAAATTAATATAATAAAACTCAAAATAAGATAATTGATTGAGAATTTAAGATCACAAATTTACTAATATTTTTAATCAAATCAAATTAAAAAATATATCTCTCTTTACTTTTCATACTAATAGTTGGATTAATTTATTTTTCAACTTTCTCTCCCTCTTTATTTCAAAATAAGCATAATTTAAATTTTAGATTATCAAATTGATATATATATATATTCATTCTTTAGCATTATCTCCCACTTTTTTTTTTAATTTGCATGCATTAGCTTTACAATTTTTGTTACTCCCTTTTTTTTTCAAGTTAAGTACATTTAATTGATACCACATTAATCTTTAATTAATACAAATTCATATTTTAAGCTTAGATTTTTAAATTTTATTGATACCAAGTTAGTAATCATTTTATCTTTGGTATTTTCTCCCCTTACTTTTGCAAATAAAGCTATTTTTAAATTAAATAACATTTTAAGAGAGCAAGCATCAATTGAGTGAATTAAGTATTAAATTATGCATTTAATTCAAATAAACATAGCATTCACTCATATAGAAACTAAATTTTTCAAAAATTTATTTTTTATTTACTTCAAAAGATGTTTACAATGATAACAATCCATTAAAATCCAAAAGTATGCCATGTAGATGTACTTCTCAATTTTAATTAATAAGAACTTTAGGCTTAAAAAATTTAAATAATATAATCTTGAAAATACTTTTCTTCACTTTGATATTAAAGTAAATCATTCAAAAATATATCATAAGAATTTATCTCAAATATAATAATAGCAAGAATATAGGCATGAAAATTCATATTTGAGACAAAGCAACTATTCTTTTGCCAAAAGATAAATCAATAAAATATAAGACATATTATAAGCTATCTAATCCCAAATGGATATATCATTCAGAGATTTGTTTAATTTTTTAAAAGATATCTCTTTCTTTTCTTAAGTAGTATCAATCAATTTGAAGCATAAATATATCAATCTTATAATTTTCTCAAGATATAATATCAAAAATATATTCATGCAGACTAGATTATATGCAAGGATATTTTCTTCTTTTAGTCAAAGATAAAGCAATAGAATACAAGATGATGATGATCTTTTTGATATTAATCGTTAAAGTTTTTGATCAAAAAAGATGAATCAATTTAAATTCAGATCAAATTATCTTGATAAGTTAATTTGAATTGATATCAACAAAACATCCAAAATAAATCATAGAGAGATATTCTATTTAAAACATTCTTCTTTTTTACCAAAAAATATAATAAAGTTTAAGACAAGAATGAGACTATTGATATCAAGTGTGAGAAATTTTTTAAGAAGAATCTTCTTGATAAAAAAAATCTTCTTTTATTTTAATAGCTTTGAAAATAAAATCAAATAACAACTTGATCTAAAATTCAAACCATTTTGAGAATTTTAAATTATGATAAATAATTTTGGATTAATATCAATAAATCATCTAAGGTAAATTATAAACAGATCTTCTGTTATTCTTTGAAAGATCATTTCATCCCTTTTTTTTATGAAATACTAGGCAATTAAGTTTAGAAAAGATATAAACTTTTTGGATTTATTTCAAATGATGTAACATCAAGAATATAGCTTTGCAAAATTAGATTTGAGATAAAGATATTCTTTTATTTTTGCTAAAAGATAAAGCATTGAAGTGTAAGACAATGATGTGTTGTTTGATAGAAATTATGAAAGTTTTGATAGTTAAGTATTATATTTATCAATAAGTTTCAAAATTATAAGAATGTATCAAAATCAATTTATTTGGAGTAAGAATATGTCTCAAACTTCTTTTCACTCTAAATAGTTTTCAAAAATGATTTGATAATCAAATCAAAAGCATATAGATCAAATGAAATCATCATATTAAGGCTCAAAATAAGGTAACTAGAATTTTCAATCAAAGCTAGATAATATCACTCCCCTTATTTTTCAAATCAAGCATATTAAATATGAATTTAACTACTAAATTTAGATTTTCTAAATTTGAAAGATACTTTTAATTTCAAAGTTTTTTTCAAATAATTGATCATTTCTTCTTTAATAATTTCTCCTCCTATGTTTTATAGTTAATGCAATAAATTGAGTTGTTTTGAAATTTTCTTTTTAAGTTGTCAACAAATGACCATGATATGTATATAAGTAAATATAATAAATGATCAAATTAATTGAAAGCAGAAACAAAATTGATGTCGAACATAAGAGTTTGATATTCATTGATCTCATAAAGGATGTCTACAAGAATGACAAACATCAAGATGATCAAAATGTATGACATCTATAACTTACAAAAATGAATTACTAGGGAGTACTAAAGTTCTAAGAAAATAAATCCTAGCTTCCTAAGAAGAGTAGGTCTATATATCTTTAAGAAGAAAGTTCAAGTTAACTAGATAGAAAGGGTAGTCTAGTATCTCCAAATAACTGACCTTAGTCATGCATATACTTCCTCGCTAAAGTAATAGCTTGAATCAATCACATTGACTCATTTCTGACCAATGATTGTGCCTCCATCAGATCTCATCTTATCTGCTATGTCTGTCAAGTAAACTTTTGAATTTTTGCACAAACAAAAAGAATGATTCTGATGAAATTTCTATCGATAAATGCATTTTCTCATCCAATATACCAAATAATCAATCTGAGCTCTCTGAATGATTGATCTATAAAGATAGAGCTACTTTTGTCTAAACTACTGGATCCTCAATTCTGACATCTATTGTAGCATGAATATAGGTATGCAAAGTAAAATCTTCTAGAGAATATGATGTACGACTAATATGAAGAAGATCCTATTGGTCATAGTAGTTCCATTTCTATACTTAGCTGATTGGCATTGATATCTTTAATGCCCTCGACATTATCTCAAACTAACATAATGTTTAAATATATCACTACTTGAGACAATCCAAGGTACTCCTAGCATGCATCCAATATTATCAACATTCATCTCAATTTGCATCCTTTTTACTTTGAAAATTAGACCTTCAACTCTTATTTTTATGCAACCATAAAATTCTCTTGCTGATCCAAGGTAGATGGGCAAATTCAAGAAGCAAATAAATTTTTAGCTCATTAATAAATATTTTTAGTGTCCGAGCTAATCTTATATCATCCAATATAATATTGACACTTCAAACTTCTAAGTCTAAATTTTCAATCCTAAACATTATGTTTTCAAAGAATTCTTGAACTAAGTTCAAATAGATCAAAAGAACATGAAATTTCTTAGCCCAATCTCTTAATTTTTTATATAATTAAAATTCTTTCTTGCTCTAGAAATTCAAAAATTATTTTGAAGCTTGGTCTTTCTTTCTTGTATGGGATAATGATTTGAAAAAGTTCTAAATTTTTAAATTCCTGCCTGAAACTTTCTCTTCCTTTTTTTAAGAAATATCAAGCAATTATAGATTAAAAGATATATATTTTTGAATTTATTTTAAATGATATTATATCAAATATATAGCTGTGCAAAATTAGATTTAAAATAAAGATATTTTTCTCTTTTTGTCAAAAGATAAATCAATCAAATACATGGCAAATAGTATGCTATTTGATATCAATTACTTAAAACTAAAGTCTTTTTTAAAAGTTTAACTTTAATAATAAATGATAACTTCCTTGAAACATCTTGTTATATATCACCTTCAAAAGATTCAAGAAGATCATTTTTTAAACTAAATTTTCAAAATCAATCAATTGGAACAAAATAAGAATGTTCATCAATAAATTTTCTTTTAAGATCAAAGAGTCAATCAAATCGATGATCAAGAAAAATATTCAAGTAAATTTAGAGGATCATAAAAAATAATCAATTGGGGTTTCTAATAATCAATTTAAATAAGATCAAATCAAGAGAAAACTGGATGAAGGCTTTATGTGTTCAATTCAATTAGGATGTTTTGAAATCTTTAGGGGTTAACATAAGATACAATTCAAATTAACACTTCAAGTACTTGATCTTGCATTAATTGAATGTCTTATTTTTAAGTACTTAAGTTATGCACTTTTTAGGAGAATCTCAATATCTAAGCATTTTATGGGGGAATGTCAAAAATTAATTTTTCTTATTGGTTTAGCAATTTAAACATTCATATCCAATAAGCAACTTTTAATTTAAATTCATTAATTATAAAATTGATATGGAGAGACTTAAAATATTATGCAAAATTTTGAAATAAACTATTTCATCCATAGCATGATATATACAGAAGAGCATATTAACTTAGAAAATCAAAACATTCAAATCATTGCAAGCATCAAAATCAATCATACTTATCAAAATATGAAATAAATCATTCAAACTTTCAATTCATAGAGTATGATCATTATAAGCAATAGTAAATCATCAAAATCAATCAAACATACTCAATAATTATGCTAATTAATAATTAAAATATATTTACTAAACAATGATGGCATGATGTGAGAAAAGTTTAGATTTTACCGAAACATCATCACCTATCTAATTTTATTTTCAAGGCATCCATCAAAATATTTTTCTCTTTTTATTTCATTGGATTCTTGGTGTACCTGTAAAAATTACTTTCTAGATTTTGGTACCCAAGCCATCTTGGGTCCATTGAGGTTAAAGCACAAGGTTTCTTTCAGAACCCAAATTTGTTTAACTAAAGTATGACCAATTTTCTTAATATTACATTCAAAAATTTTATGGCCTACTTTGTTGCATTTAAAGCAAACTATAGAATGATTTTCAGAATAAGCTTTGCTAAACATGTTATTTACAAATTTCTATTTTTTTAATGAATTATAGCCAATTCTAGCTTTATCAAAAATAGCTTTTTGATTAATCAAAATAGATTGAAGCTTTTAAGAGCCAATTGTAAACTTGTTAAGCATAGACTTTAATCTTTTAATCTCTTTTCTTAGTTTTGAGTTCTCTTCCATAAGAGATTTTTCAAAATTTGAATGATTTTCTTTTTCATTAGCAAATGAATTCTTTTCTTTCATGAAATTATCTTTTTTAATTAAGAGTTTATTCTTTTCTTTAACTAAAGATTTTTTGGATTTGAGAAGTTCTTCCTTTTCTTTATCTAAGGCATTATTTTCTTTCAAAATATCTTCTTTTTTAATTAATAATTTACTCCTTTCATTAGCTAAGAGAAGATTTGACTTTTTGAATTCTTTATTTTTCAACCATAATTTTCCAAAATCATCCATTAATTTATTAAAGGCTTCATATAATTCATCAAATATAAAGTCGGAAGAATTTTTAGGATTTACCTCATTTGCATTAGCCATAAGGCAATGATTGACGATACCTTCTTCCTCTTCCTCAATTTTCTTTTTTATGCCTCGCTCCTCCTTAATCAAAACTTTTTTTTTCTTTGTCTTTTCTTCTTCCTTTTCTTTCCATTCTCATGAGCCATGAGGCATAGATTGGGGTGAGCTTCCTTAACTTCTTGGGAGTTTGGTTCTTCTTCTTGATTTGCTCTTCAATAAATCATTTCCAATTTCTCACATACTTGATTCACTGAAATACATGAAGAAATTGCATTAAATATATTTAAATTCAAAGAGCAATAAAGTATATTCATGGCTTTAGCATTTAGTTGAATTGTTTCTTTATCAACAATCAATGCATTATGTGTGTGGGTCATTGATAATAATATTTCATAAGTTATAGTCATGTGCTTGTATGAATACTTTTAGCCTAGCTTTTCAATAAGTATAATTTGAGCCATCAAATAGTGGGGGTCGATCAATGGAATGGCCTTCATTAAATAGAGCTTCCATTTTGGGTTGCCGAGATTTTTTGCCTTTTGACCACTAGGTCAATAAATAAATATTAGAGCATCTACTCTGATACCACTTGTTGCCCAGGTATGGCTACCCAAGAGGGAAGGGGGTGAATTAGATTTCTAAAAAGTTTGGCCAATTTAAACTCTAATGCTAATATGTAATTCTAATTAAAAGAAATTTAAATGCTTTATGGTGAATGAGCAATATGTAGCAGTGAAATTAAAAGCAACTAATTAATACAAATATGTAAAGCAAATAAAGCAAAAGCACAATCAAATACACAAAAATTTTATAGTGGTTCGGTGCAACCCCGCACCTACATCCACTCTCCAAGCTCTTCTTGAGAATTTTACTATAATTCTAGATTACAGTGCGTTTGTTTTGACCCAGAATCACAAACAAACCTAGTTGGTTTTGCCGAGCTCACCAACCATAACCCTACACCGATAGTTTTTTGGGTTCACTATCAACCCAGTTGGTTTTAACCTAGGAGCACCCACCACAATCTTTACACCATTCAATTTTTGGCTTAGACCAATCTACACCCCAAGTTTCTTTTTCCTAAAGAAACTTGTAAAGAAATAAAGATACAAATATAAAAATTCAGCATAAGAACGAAAAACAAAAAGAAACTCTTTTGAAGCTCGATGGAGAGGTTGAAAGATGCTCTTGAAGCTTAGTATTCTCTCCTTTGAAGGCTGAGAGGAAGCTTGAATGAATAAGAATGATCACACTTTGAAGCTGTCTGAATTTGATGCACAATATCCTCTCTTTTCTCTCTTTTTCTTTTGATATTCAATGAACCCCACTATTTTAATGATATCTATTTTTAATCTACTTAATCTTATTTTTTAAATGTTTCTCTTGTCTTTTATACTCTTTGTGATGGCTGGAGGACTTTTGGCTATTGGAAGGGCTGAAATAGTCGTTGGAGTGAGAAACTAGTCATTACAAAAAGCTGTAGAAACTAGCTATTACGATCACTGAGTCGGCTTAGTTTTTGACTGGGTCAGCTTAGTCCTAATTGGGTCAGCTCAGTATATAGTTGGATCGGCTCAGACCCTTGGTTCTTGAAAAAAATTGACTTTCTGCACTTTCTATCTTTTGCTTCCACTAAGACTAGGTTGGCTCAATCTCAGACTGGATCGGCCCAGTTTGCATACTAAGCATGCCGAGCAGTGCATTTCGAAAGAGGATGACCTAGGGGTCATCCCTTGGGTTGATCCTTTTGCTAAAATTTGATTTTCTTCCAATTTATGCATCCAAAAATTATGGGAATACTTTCAAAAGATCAAAAATCTTTTAAGCTTGTTCTTGAGGCTTTCAAAATTAATTTTTTTCAACTTTATAAAATTATAATTTTATCCTTCTTCAAGGATGTTTATCAATTCAATTTCCTTGAAGCTCTTGACTTGGTGATTTTTGTGTGGATCTTTTCTTGGATTAATTTTTTTAATTTGAATATCTGAAAAGATCTATATACATTCTTAAAATATATGATTAGTATTATTTATACTCAATATTTTAGAATCATCAAAATCAATCAGTGAGTCAACATCTCTTCAGTAAACTATCCAAGTCAACTTTTTGGTCATCCGAGCACCCTCGACCTACAACACAATCCTTGGCTGACCAAGCTTAGACGCGCTTCGAGCCATCATGTCCACGTATCACCTAAAGATGAAATTTTTGACAATAGGTAGAGAAGTCGGAGAAGTTCGAGGAGATCAAGGCTTAGCATGTCATTACTATAACATCACCCTTTGGGGGGACCAAACCTCCCAAGTCCAATCCTATTGAAGGATTGGACACCTACAATGAGCTGGCTAAGGAGTGCAAAAAATCAATCGAGGATCTTGTATCTATCCCCTTGGCGGATGGAGACCCAAAGCACACCATCCAGATTAGCACGAACCTAGATCAGGTAGCAAAAAATCTACTAATCTCCTTTTTGTAGGAGAACGTGGATGTCTTCATCTAGAAGCTGGTGGATATGCCGGGCATTGACCCTTCAATGACGGTGCACCAACTAAATGCGAACTCATGGCATCGACCTGTTAAGCAGAAGAAGCGAACCTTTGCATCCAAGTGGCAAAAGACAATAGTCGAGGAGGTGGACCAATTGATCCATGTAGGCTTTGTTAAGGGGACAATCTACTCGGAATGGCTAGTGAATGTGGTCATGGTAAAGAAGACAAATGAAAAGTGGCATATCTGCATTGACTTCATCGATCTAAATAAGGCATGCCCGAAGGACAGCTATCCACTACCAAAGATTGGTCAATTAGTCGATGCCACATTAGGCCACGAGCTTCTCACTTTTATGGATGCTTTTATTGGATACAATCAGATTTGGATGGTATCTGAAGATGAGGACAAAATAGCTTTTATCACTGACAAAGGTCTCTTTTGTTACAGAATCATGCCCTTTGGTTTGAAGAATGTAGGTGCGACCTACCAGCATCACATGAACAAAGTTTTCAAAGATCAAATTGAAAGTAACATAGAAGTATATATGGATGATATGCGCGTCAATAGTCAAACTATGAGCACCCACATCGACGACCTCAAGGAGGTGTTCGCCACTCTATGGAGATATTGAATGAAGCTGAATCCAATAAAATATGCCTTCGGAGTAACTTTCAAAAAATTTCTTAGCTTTATAATCTCAAGCTAGGAGATTGAGGCTAATTCAGATAAGACTAGTGTAAGAGATGGCCCCTCCTATGACAATCAAAGAAGTACAGCATCTTGCAGGAAGGATTGTCACCTTGAATTGGTTCGTTTAGAGGTCGACCGAGCAATGCTTGCTTTTCTTCTAGACCTTGAGACAATCGAAGAATTATCAATGCATAGAGGAATGTTAGAGAGCTCTCGATGATCTAAAGGGCTATATCAGCTCCTTCTCGCTACTCGGCAACCCAAACCCGAATGAAGAACCATTCCTAAACTTAGTTGTCTCCCCTAGCGATGAGTGTAGTTCTGGTTCAAGAGCAAAATGGGGTACAGAAGCCGATTTATTATGTTAGATAAACTCTATGGGATGCCAAGACCCAATTTTCGAAGTTGGAGAAGCTAGCCTATGCTCTCCTCATTACCGTCTGAAAACTCCATCCTTACTTTTAGGCCCATTCTATAATCCTTCTAATGGATCAACCTATAAAAACAATTCTTCATCAGCTTGATACATCAAGGTGCATCGCAAAATGGGCAATAGAGCTATCCAAGTTTGACATCTATTACTATTTGTGGCCATCGATTAGAGCTCAGATGCTGGCTGATTTTATGGCAGAATGCATAATTCTAGACGAGCTAGACGAACAAGAAGCTGAACCTCGAGCTTGAATCCATGAAAATCCTTTCGAGGCTGACCTTAACACCTAGGTGTTGCACGTAGATGGTTCATTCAACCCCATGATATCGAGAGTAGGATTGATTCTTTGAAGACTGGATGGCACAATCACCGAGTATGCTTTGCACTTCGAGTTTCCTACAACTAACAATAAGGTTAAATATGAGGCCATGGATGCAAGGCTCAAGATTGCCAAAGAATTAGGGATTCAATGTCTGAAGGCTTATAGTGACTCCCAGTTGGTCGTCGGGCACGTTCGGTGTAGCTATGAGGCTTATGGGGAGAGCATGCTAAAGTACCTCCAGAAGATAAAGGACCTAACGATAGCATTTAGCAGCTTCGAGATACAATAAATCCCTAGGTCAGAAGATACTCAAGCTGACCTATTGTCCGAGTTGGCGATGTCGGCACCATCCAAATTGCCTAAAAAGGCCTTCTTCAAGGTACTGAACAAACTGAGCATCGAAGAGCCAGTGGCAATGATGCAAGTGCATAAAGAGCCCTGTTGGATGGATCCACTGGTCAACTACCTCCGAGAAAGGATTCTACCTATAGACAGAAAGGGAGCTCGGAAGATTAGGTGCTAGTCCCCTCGATATCTTCTTCACAAGAAAAAATTATACAAAAGGTCCTTCTCTCTACCCCTCCTCAAATGCTTGCAGCCATCATAGGCTAAATATGCCTTAAAGGAAGTGCATGAAGGTGCATACGAAAGCCACATCGGGAAAAGGTTATTGGCTTACAAGCTTGTCTGATAGGGTTACTATTAGCTGATGATGCAACAGAATGCCTAGAACTTGGTCGCATGGTGTGGTCAGTGCCAGAAACATTCAAATATATAGTGCACCCCCATGTGCACACTATGGCCATTCGCATCATGGGAAATGGACATCCTCGGCCCTTCCCTCTAGCATCGGGTCAGCAGAAGTTTTTGCTCTTGTTGTTATGGACTACTTTATCAAGTGGGTGGAGGCCAAGCCACTGGCTTGCATCATAGAAGCTAAGGTGGTAGACTTTGTCTGGAGGTACATCATATGTCGAATCGAACTTTTTGAGTGTTGATCACTGACAACGGACAATAGTTCACCGGATCCAAATTGGATCAGCTCTATGAGGAAAATGGGATCTCTAATCACCTTACCTTTATGGCTCACCCCTAAGAAAATAGAGAGGCGGAGGTAACAAACTGCACTATCTTATAGGGCTTGAAAAGGAGATTAGACCAAGCCAGGGGAATTTTGGCCGATGAACTATATCATGTGCTTTGGGCCTACCGGATGATGCCAAGAGTTTCAACTAGGGAAACCCCTTTTAGCTTGACTTTCAGAATCGAGGTTGTGATACTAATCGAAGTGGAGTCCCATCAGCGTGAATCAAAAACCATGATGAGCAGACCAATGATGAAAGGCTGCATGCAAACTTTGATATATTGGAAGAAGCCCAAGAAAGGGCCCATATTAGAATGGTTGCCTACCAGCATAGGGTAGCTCGGTACTATAACTCCAAGATCTAGGATAAGTACTTTAAAGTCAATGACCTAGTACTACAAAGAGCAGAAGTCTCTCAACTTGGCGAGCGGGGTAAGCTGGTGCCAAATTGGGAAGGTCCCTACCAAGTGGATGAGATCATCAAGCCTGGAACCTACCGATTGAAGCAATTAGATGGAGCATTACTTTCCTAACCATAGAACTCAGAAAATTTCAAAGCATACTATTAGTAATGTGCCATTCAAACTTCTTTGAATAAAAAAATTCTTCTCTAGTTCTCAGTACTTCTTGTCTTTTCTATTGGTATGTAAGAAAGCCTAACATTCATTGGTCTGCCTGAAAATAGGGGGCTAAGTAATAAGAACCCTGGCCCATTGATTTTCATCCGGGTGAAAGATCAGAAGCTACAAACAAGAGGCTAACTAATAAGACCCCCGACCTGTCGATTCCCATCCGGATGAAAGAACAAATAGAAGGATAACTAATAAGGCCTCCAACCTATTGATTTTTCATCCAGAGGCTACAAACAGAGGCTAACTAATAAGACCCCCAACCCGTCGATTTTCATTTGGATGAAAGAATAAATAGGAGGGCAACTAATAAAGCCTCCGACCCATTGATTTTCATCAGGAAGCTACAAATAGGAGGGTAACTAATAAGGCCTCCAACCTATTGATTTTTATTCAGGAGCTACAAATAGGGGGTTAATTAATAAGACCCCTGGCCCATCGATTTTTGATAAGCATCATAAATTCACCAATAAAAATATTAATTTATCAATTAATTGATATTAATTTTTAAAAATTAATAATCAATTTATATATAATTTTTGAAAAATTCATATTTTTATTAATTAAAAAATTAATTAAAAAATATTAAAAAATAATAAAAATTAAAAAATAAAATTTTATCATTAATAGAAAGAGCTCATTTTTTTGATCACAACGAAATAAATTTTAAGTAAAACGGAGCTAAAATAAAAAAGATATGAATTTTTAAAAAATATAAATTAAATAAAAATTAAATAAAAAAAGAAAACGGCTCAGCCGGCTCCGCAAGCCGAGCCACCAAGCCAAGCCGAGCCATCAAGCCGACTCAGCCGTTGAAGCCATCAATCGGTTCACGATCCAGGCGTGGACCGCCAGCTCAGCAAATTCCGACGAATCAGAGATTGCCACGTGGTGGACCTAGACCCCTTAAGGGTCTACAGAAATTTATCGCGGCTCACAAGGGTAATTTAGTCTTTTCGTCCGACAACAGCGGCGCTGATTGGTTATGGTGTGCGGTGCGGCCGGTCCACGCGGTCCATGGGAATAGTAATTGCGCGATCGGACGGCTGCGGTTGATTGCGGTCATGATCGGACGGCGGTGGTGATTTCCAGGCTTGATTCAAATTCTATTAAGCTATCTGGCGTGATCCAATGGCCAGAAAACTAAGTGATGAAGATCTGACGGTCCAGAATGCTGCCGGCGGTGATCAAGACTCCCGAAGCACGATTTGCGGCCAGATTTCCTCGATCAAGCGCGATCCAACGGCCAGAATTTAATCCGACCCGATCTGAGCTTATCTGCATCCGATTTTGATGATTTTTGGACCGTTGGATTCCTGTTGAATGGCTGGATTTTATCAGATTTACCAGAGTCGTATCAAAGCTATTTTGATTCAAATTTTATCCGAATTTCTTTGTATTTTTACGATTACAAAGGCTATTAGTCCCATATTGCCTTTAGAAAAAATATCCAGCCCTCCTAGCTCTATAAAAAGAACCCCAGGCCATCAGAAATCAATATCTCCGATCAAGATGAAGCTTTGGTATAGGGCGAAGCTAGGCTATGGGTTAAAGGCTGCTTCGAAGCAACGGATGCTGAGAAGAAGAGCCGAGCTTCTACACCATCTTTCTGCCAATGCCGATCCAAGATCAGAGATCAGGCTATTTTATTTTATTTCTTTTTAAATTTTATGTATTTAAATTTTGAAAATTTTAATTAATAAAAATTTTATTTTTGTATTTTAATTTCTAACTTTTTATTTTTATTGCAATTTAATTTCTGCACTTTAAATTATTACTTTGCAAGTAGATGCTAAGATCTAACTAATAGATCTTAGTACCAAGTTTAAATTTCTGCATCTTTTAATTTTTATTTTTAATTTTCTAACTTCAATCCTAATTCCAAAAACTCAAATTCTTCTTCTCTTTTCAAAAATCAAAGATTTCAAATCTAAAAACACTACCTTCCCTGTGGATTCGACCCGACTCACTACTATCTACGCAATTTTAATGATTTTAAGAAGTCGGATTAAACTGATAAATACGGTGTCTTAACGACAGCATCGCGTTCCTATCAAGTTTTTGGCGCCGTTGCCGGGGAAGATTTTTGATTTTTGATTTTGATTTCTTTGATTTATTAAAAATAATTCCGACAAATGCATCAAGTTTTTGGCGCCGTTGCCGGGGAAGGCACGGATATTAAATTTTTGATCTCTTTGATTTTTCTATAAATAAATTATAAATAAAATTTTTATTTTCTTGCTAATTTTTTTTATTATTTTGCAGGAAAAGAAAAAAAGAACAAAAAGAATCAGAAGTTTTGCCTGGTGAGATCAATCCTAACCCTAGTCCTCTTTTCTTTTTATTTATTTATTTATTTATTTTATTTTTAAATTAATTTAAAAAAATATCTATTTAAACCTAATTAAAAGCCTCATGATAAGATTAGAAATCCTAACTATTTAGAGCATGCATCATATTAGTTTTATTTTTATTTTTATTTTTGGTGATTGCTGGAGGCAAGGTAAGCCTTTCAGAATACAATTAGTTATATGCATCTAGTTTAAATTGCATAGAACCCTTTGATTGAAAATTTTTTATGCATATTCATATTAAATCAAATTAAGGGCACAACCCAATTAAACAAGATAAGGTGGGGATTTGATTACCCTTCCTTAGCCCACAAACAACCAACCAGCATCCTGCATTGACCTAAGCCTTTAATTTTAAAATCAATTAGACATCAACCCTAGGAACTCGAGCTCAATAGGACAAGGAATCCTAAGAGTTGAACCGGATTAGGATAAATCAATTTAACTAGTGTCTAGGAAAGTGGTTCAGGGACGATTGGGCCCGAAGGAAGGTGGTTTCTAATTGGTTCCGTTCGCTTACCTGGCCAAGCATAATTGGTGTCTAAGGCAAGCAACGGGGGGACTCCCACCGACCTTACACTTACCTGGCTAGTTGATTGATTAATCCTACACTTGGAGGGCTTGAAGGTGACCTTGACAGTTAGGAGCTGTCTAGATCTAGGATAACCCTTAGTCAGGATTGATTGACCAACTTGATTGCTAACCAACATCAAACCTAATTAAACCTAATTCTTCTCTTTCTTCTTAATTCTAGGACTCCTTAGGACCTCTTCTTTAGAATTTTTCTTTCTTCTTCTTACTCTAAAAATAAAATAAAAATAAAATAAAATAAAAATTAAACTAACTAAAAATTAATAATTAAATTAAATTAAAATTAAAAAAAATTAAAAAAATTAATTTTTAATATAATAAAATAATAATAATAAAAAAAATAAAAAAAAATATTCTAAAAATTTTTAAACCATACATTAGGGTTACACTAATACATGCATGGTAGAAAATCGCTTTTTCTGATTTAGTTGAACTTAATTGAATGGTTGATTCACATTAAACATAATAATCAAATGGCTAATATAAATCTAATAGTCCAAAAATTAGATAAAGTTGACCTTCTTGATCAGAAAATAGATCAACTCCTAACCCTTAGGTCAACAATCTTCTAATTATCAGGAGAGTTATTCAATCTGTGCTAGTCCAACCCATCATGTAAGTGAATATTCTATGACTGCACAGTTTTCACATTTTATCCAAGAACAAGTTCAAGCTACTCAAGGATACTCCAAATTGATTAATGATCCATTTTCAAATTCATATAATTCAGATTGGAGTAACTTTAATTTTTCTTGGACATCCCAACAGACTCAGGCTCAGACCCAAATTTCACTTGAGCAAAATTATCAAAATTATGCCTATAATAATGGTCAGCCTAGTCAGTTTAACCAGCCATCATATTATAATCAGCCTTCATACCCACCTCCTCAACAGACCAATCTAGCTGATGATAGATTTAACCAACTTCAACAATTAATTCTAACTCAACAGCAATCTATCATCAGACTAGAAGCTCAAATAGGACAATTAGTTGAGTCTAACATGAGGAGAGAACTAGATCAACTACCGAACCTACCAATTTCAAACAACCCACCTAATGACTACCAATCACCTGGATTAAATTATCAATCTAATGTTTCATCTAAGAATCTCCAATTAGAGAATGCCAAAGTAATTCCTAATAGGATTCTTATGGACCCATACCAAGATCAGGCGAGAGAGGCTAGTACTGATGCTGGCCAAAATAAAAATTTAGAGAAACTGGTTAGTACTGAGACTAACCACATAGAAGAACCCAAGCTAGGAATTAGTACTGATGCTAGTTCCAGTTTAAATGAGATAGAAATAAAGGAAAAGAGAATAGATGATTTACCCGAGACTTATAAACCTAATGTCCTATTTTCTTCAACCTTAGAAGCTGGTTCTTCTTATAAAAATCAAAAGGCATGTAATGAAATATCAATGGAGTTGTTTAAGCAGGATCACATTAATTTACCTCCAGAATTAAAATCACCTTTAGTCACCATTCCAGCACCCATTGAATTAAACTTAACTCCTAAAACTCCATTCATGAGCATTTTAGAAGAACAAATAGGAGTAATTCTTAATAAACATGGGTTTGAGAATGGAATTATAAAATATATCCCAAAAATTAACAGTGAATATATCGATAATGGGATTAAAAATCAATATCAACTTTCTGAGATTGGCAATCCAAAATCATTGGAATTTGTCAATCCAATATTCGACATAGGATAGTGAGCTACATTGTGTCTGGCTGAAGACGGTAAACTTAGCGCTTGTTGGGAGGCAACCCAATATTTAGTTTTTATCTAATTTATCTTATTTTTTTAGGATAATTTGAATAAGTTGGAGGGAGAGCTCAAATTTTCAAAGGCATGTGCTGGACCAAAAAATAAATAAATAAATAAATAAATAATAAAAATATATATATACTGAGTTAGGTGTATTCTTCCATATTCTTTATTACATCCTTTATTTTTTCTTCTCCATTGAGGACAATGTCGATTAAGTTGGGGGGAGAGAAAAATAAAAATTTTAAAATTTTAAGTCCTCGAAAAAGTTAGTATTTAGTATTTAGATACCTAATTATGCTTAAGAATCGAATTAAACTAAGAATTTTTAAAAGAAAATTGATACATAGATCAGAGAATCTGTGAGATATTGAGGAATCAAGTATTAAGAAAATTCAATAAAGAGTTAAGTCCAGAACATAAATTTTTTTTTTTCTTGGAGCATTTCTAATTATTTCTACTAGCATCAAAGAAAAGTCTACTTTTTATAGGCTTGTGTAGGGTAACTATACATTTCTTCATATAAAAATTTATTTTAATAAAATAGTTTCTAAGTACTTCTCACTGAGTAACCGGGCCTCTTTGCCTAAGCAAGCATTGAGTTTCGCGTCAAAAGATGGGAAGGGCAAAGAAGCTCATTGTAAAGCTAGTCTTAACTCGTAGCCTATTTGATTTGAGCTAGTAAGCCCGAGGGGTATTCTATACCTAGTGCCCTAAAGTCAACTGGTTTGGGAGTCATTGGCCCAAGACTCGCTACATGGATCAAATAGAAAGCTTAAGGAGTTAAGACACTCAATAGTGGTACAACGTTAAAAAAAAAAAAAAAAAAAAAAAAAAAAAAAAAAAAAACATTGGTTTCCCACCAAGTAATCGGGTCCCGTTGCCTAAGTAAGCAATGATATTCGCACGTCAAAAAGTGGGCAATGTAAAAATAAAAATTAATAAATGAAGGACAGAAGTAGCAATACACTTGCCTATATGAAAGTTTAGACAAATCAGAGATAAAAGTGGAATAATTTAGAAAAAGTTCTGAAAAATTTAATGTTCTTTACTTAATTTTTCTATTGATAAGTATTAATACCCCAATGATATATCTCATTTAAGCTCTACTGAATATCAATGGCCATTTTGAAAATTGCTTAAGTAAAATTCGAAACTCTAAAGTTAAAAGGTATTTAAAACTAAATTCTTTCTTTACTCGAGGACGAGCAAAGCTTAAGTTGGGGGGTGTGATAAGCATCATAAATTCACCAATAAAAGTATTAATTTATCAATTAATTGATATTAATTTTTAAGAATTAATAATCAATTTATATATAATTTTTGAAAAATTTATATTTTTATTAATTAAAAAATTAATTAAAAAATAATAAAAATTAATAAAAATTAAAAAATAAAATTTTATCATTAATAGCTCATTTTTTTGATCACAACAAAATAAATTTTAAGTAAAACGGAGCTAAAATGAAAAAGATATGAATTTTTAAAAAATATAAATTAAATAAAAATTAAATAAAAAAAGAAAACGGCTCAGCCGGCTCCGCAAGCCGAGCCACCAAGCCAAGCCGAGCCATCAAGCCGACTCAGCCATTGAAGCCATCAGTCGGTCCACGATCCAGGCGTGAACCGCCAGCTCAGCAAATTCCGGCGAATCAGAGATTGCCACGTGGTGGACCTAGACCCCTTAAGGGTCTACAAAAATTTATCGCGGCTCATAAGGGTAATTCAGTCTTTTTGTCCGACAACAGCGGCGCTGATTGGTTGCGGTGTGCGGTGCGGCCGGTCCACGCGGTCCATGGGAATAGTAATTGCGCGATCGGACGGCTGCGGTTGATTGCGGTCATGATCGGACGGCGGTGGTGATTTCCAGGCTTGATTCAAATTCTATTAAGCTATCTGGCGCGATCCAATGGCCAGAAAACTAAGTGATGAAGATCTGACGGTCCAGAATGCTGCCGGCAGTGATCAAGACTCCCGAAGCGCGATTTGCGGCCAGATTTCCTCGATCAAGCGCGATCCAATGGCCAGAATTTAATCCGAACCGATCTGAGCTTATCTGCATCCGATTTTTATGATTTTTGGACCGTTGGATTTCTGTTGAATGGCTGGATTTTATCAGATTTATCAGAGTCGTATCTGAGCTATTTTGATTCAAATTTTATCCAAATTTCTTTATATTTTTACGATTACAAAGGCTATTAGTCCCATATTGCCTTTAGAAAAAATATTCAGCCCTCCTAGCTCTATAAAAAGAACCCTAGGCCATCAAAAATCAACATCTCCGATCAAGATGAAGCTTTGGTATAGGGCGAAGCCAGGCTATGGGTTAAAGGCTGCTTCGAAGCAACGGGTGCCGAGAAGAAGAGCCGAGCTTCTACACCATCTTTCTGCCAATGCCGATCCAAGATCAGAGATCAGGCTATTTTATTTTATTTCTTTTTAAATTTTATGTATTTAAATTTTGAAAATTTTAATTAATAAAAATTTTATTTTTGTATTTTAATTTCTAGCTTTTTATTTTTATTGCAATTTAATTTCTGCACTTTAAATTATTGCTTTGCAAGTAGATGCTAAGATCTAACTAATAGATCTTAGTACCAAGTTTAAATTCCTGTATCTTTTAATTTTTATTTTTAATTTTCCGACTTCAATCCTAATTCCAAAAACTCAAATTCTTCTTCTCTTTTCAAAAATCAAAGATTTCAAATCTAAAAACACTACCTTCCCTATGGATTCGACCCGACTCACTACTATCTACGCAATTTTAATGATTTTAAGAAGTCGGATTAAACTGATAAACACGGTGTCTTAACGACAGCATCGCGTTCCTATCAATTTTCATCCGAATGAAAGAACAAATAGGTGGGTAACTAATAAGGCCTCTGATCCATTGATTTTCATCTGGGAGCTACAAATAGGAGGGTAACTAATAAGGCCTCCAACCTCTTGATTTTCATTAAGGAGCTATAAACGGGGGCTAACTAATAAGAGGCCCAGCTCAACGATTTTCATCCGGGTGAAACACTTAAAGCTACAAATCAAAGCCAACTAATAAGACTCCCGGGCAGGTGAAGGAGCCTTTGATCGGCTTTAATTATAAGAATGGCATTCGACCGACTAAGGACATAAGTGACTGCATAGAGATCGAATGTTCCTTAAAGCAAAGAGAAAACAAAAACTAGTGGAAAAGTTTTATTGATCAAAACTTCTAGAATTACAAGCTTGATGAACATCTAGTTACAAAATATAGGCCTGGCTCACATGGTGAGCCAAGTTAGTCTCTGGGGTAGGCCTATCGGAATTGCTTCGAGTGATGGTGGCAATAGGGTGCGAGGAAGACACTAAGAAGGGTGTGGTCTTATATCCATCGGACAAAATGCACTCCAAACTGCTGTAAGAACGAGACATAGACAAGAGCTAAGGAGATGGAGCAAGGTGTGATGCCATCACGGCTAGAGCTATGTTGCCTAGGCAAACTTGGCTCAGAGGAGGCCGCAGGATCACACCACTCTGAAAGGCTGATTGACCCCCCTAGGGGAGGACTAGGAACTCTGACAAGATGAAATGCCGAGGGAACCTCCAATGCCAACCCTTCTGCCTTGGCCGCCTTTATCCCTTAAGCCAAATCGGGGAAGACGTCTCCAAAGAGGCTGCATCTGCCTTCATGATGCACCCCAAAGAGGATGTAGCTCCTATGGAGAGTGCCTTGGTAGCCTATGGCCATCTCTTTCGGAAGCTTACACTCCGAAGGTGCCCCACTAGAGACTGTCATTGAAGCCATCCCGACGAGAAGGAAGGATGCATCATGTTGAGGAGCCGAGGATGGCTCAGCCTGATGCCGCATGAGAGAAATCTCTCAAGACCATGGGCCCACTCCCTTCTTATGTGAGATGATGATTTTCAATACCTCTCAAGCCAATGCAAAATCAAAGACACGTCTAGACTACTCGGGGTGAGCAAAAGCCCACAAGCTGAGGGGGAATGCAGATGACCTCTCGATGGTAAGCCAAGTGACACCACCACAACATTTTTGGGAGCAATTGCATATGGCAATTCATGGAACCTAAGACTCCCTTTTATAGACAACTCTGGCTCTGGCACTACCCATAGTACCCATTCGCGATATGATAAGTGTTGCCATAGGAGAGGCATGACAAACCACGCCAGTGGAAATCAGGGGAACATACCCTCTTCCCCAGACAACATCACCTTCGAAAAGCGATGGGCATTAAACAATCCTCCTCTAGATGATATCACCACCGAAAAAGATTTGGCATTAAATGCTCCTCCTATACAATATCACCATTAGAAAAGATAGGCATTAAATGCCATTAAGAGCACATATGGTTGACTGCCCATGCCCTAAAGATATTTTGGATACATGGGACTTCAACCAGCATGATTGGAGGGAGCCCCAATGACAACCATAAGGCATACGGGCATGAGCCAGAACTCGGTGACCAAGCCAGTGGACCGATCCCTTAGGAATATCTCAATTGAACGAAAAACCTTTGAATACTGATCGAAGGGATGTCAACCTAGAACTATATGGATCTAAGCTAAAGACTTCCATACATCCATGGAAATCTCCCCTGTGACCTTTGATTAGCCCAATGCAGATGAAATCTTTGATCAACTTACAACAATACAACCGTTGATTGGCATAATGACTTGAAGAAGTTTTTAATTGGCTTCAGATAAATGACCTTTGATCGATCCAAGTTAGCCCTTTATTAACCAAACTTCACATACTGACAGATAATTAAACAATGAGATAAATTATAATTACCATTCATTAGTACCAGGATATTTACAAGGATGGTGTCTCGGGCACCACTACACAAAAAAAAAAAAAAAGAGAAAAAGAGAAGACAGACGAGAATTCACTCCTTATCTAAAGAGGAGGTGGATGCCTCCTTGTCACTATTGCCCAGTTGAAGATAGCAAAGATACAATTGAGGCATCATCTTCTATAGGCGGGCATTGCAATCTTTGAAGCCCTAGACAAAAGTAGAGAGGGTAGTATCGGTGACCTCCTCAAACCCTACCAAGGCTCGAAACTCTTCAATGCACCAATCTCATATGGCTGTGGGAATCCACAATAATGAATAGGGGTAATGAATAGCCTGAGTGGGTGGAAGCCACCCCCTCCCTAGCTCGGTTGGGGGGCAGGAGCTATAGGCAGCGTGCCAGAGCTGGCAGTGGAGGACTAGCTCGGCCCTCTCTTCCTTGCCCATTCGGACGAGGCCTCTTTCTTTACAGCTGCCCTCCTTCCTTTATCGCTTGTTTGATAGCTCTCTTTGAAGGCCTCATCTTGATGCAGAAAGAAGAAGGCTACAAATGCTGCAGAAGGTTTTGGACGGTGAGTGCTCCCCTCGACTACCCACTTCTTTATATAGGCGCTAATGCCTCCATCGAAAACCCAATCGATGGCCTCGATGAACCTGATGGCTCCCCAAGCAATGATTGATGCATCTTCCCAACTTTGAATATTAAATCAAAATGACCTCTCATAAACTAATTCATCATCACATGGAAGATCCCCATAGACTCTATGTGCTAGCTTAAATTAATTCCCTCTAAAAAGATGATGGCCAATGTCCCTACTTAGTGCACTAGTTTTCAAAGTGCCAGGTCACCATCTACGATTAATGCACGTAGGTGGCTAACCCCGAGAGGCACCAAAGACTATCCATCACTAATATGGAACCCCACAGATGGAATAGCATGGAGATAGCGAGAGATACCATCATAGAGAAAGAATAAATGCCTTGTAAGAAGGGTAAGATCTATTATGTTGGTAGAGCATATTTCAATTATAAGAATATTATCCCAACTGAACAAACGAGGCCAATGAAAAATCGAAAGAGAGACAAAAACCCAAAAATAGCTAGAAGGCACAGGGAAGAAGGAGGAGGAGCACGATTCAGCTCTTTAGCCAGGAGAAAGTGGCTAGAGAAGATTTTGAATTGTCATCATTAATTGGGCTACCCACACGTGTCGTCCCTCCATTGATGGTGTTTGACTATCAATTATTAGAAAATATGTCTCAAAGCAAATCATCAATCCATTGATGATTGTGCTATATTATATTTATAATTAATTTATTAATAAATAAAATATATTTTTGATATCTTTCATTGTAAAGTATTCATTTTCTAACGAATTCCATTATTGTGATGAAGTTCTTAGAACTATTTAGCTTCGATAAAGAGAAGATTTATCAATTAATCCTTAAATCTATTCACGACCAAATGATAGACTATTAATTAGAACGACAGCGTCTATCGAGCATAGATCCTTGTATGCCATATAGGTTGATTATCCTCTTAATCAAGGAGTGTAGAGACACTAGTATGGCATACAGATGAGATGTATGAGTACATCATCATTGAACGTGACTAACTCTAAAGCATTCTGCTATCGAGAATGTCTCTGATAGGATATAGATATAAGTATTCCTTAGATCTGAGATCACCTCAGTGACTTGCAAGCAACTCACTGTACTTTGGTACTAGACTAACTAAATTTTTAATTCAGTAATGAAAAGATTCTAGGCATAGTCAAGTACTTGCAAAGTCAGAGTACGATCAAGATGGAATTAACCACTCTAATAGTTGAAGAAGAATGTATCACGGTATTTCAATATAGCAAAATCTTGGCCTAGATAATGCATTAGATGGATTTAATATTTTGAAATATAATGTGGACAACCTAATCAGAGTTGACAGTTGAACTTTGAGATATCCTATAAGCATTTTGATCAAGTAGATGAATTATATAAAAACTATATCCACATAGATTCTAAGGATGTTGTTCTACATATTCGATCTATCCGGCCATCGGATATTATTGCTAGATAGTTACTTTGATTGGTATAGAAATTTATTTCTATGCTACCAACTTAGATTTAGATCTATGAGGTCATACACATTAGAGCTCATAATTTGATCGGATGGTTGATCAATAATTAAAAATTATTCTAAGATTAAATGATCAATACGATTGATGTTTAACCTAGTGTAAGTATTGTAGGAAGATTGATTAGCAATTAGATTACTGATTAGCTTAATTTGATTAAGCCAGAGTATTGAGATTAAGTTTAATTAAATATAATTTAATTAAATTTAGTTTGTACTTGATTGGATCAAGTTCAATTGGTCTATTGGATAAGCCAAGTGCAAAAAAAAAAAACTAGTCCTAGTTCAACTAGGACTCGGGTCAATCTAATTTCCTAATTTGATTAAAAAATTAAATTAAAATTTAATTTAATTTAATTTAATTTAATTTAATTAAATACTTAATTAGATTAAAATCTAATTTAATTTGGTTGACTTGGTTTTGATTTAATTTGATTTAAGAAACCTCTTTGACCAAGTTATATATGGAATCCTAGTAAGTCTAAGATTCCACCTTGCACCACCTTAGCCCCCCATGCTCCATGCCCTCTTTCTCTCTTATTTTGTATGACAAAAATTCTTCTCCCAGGCCTTCTCTCACATGCCCTCCTCTCCTTTCTTTCTCATATGAAAATTAGGTAGTGGACCAAGTCAAAGAAGAGAATTTATTTTGATTTCAAATCCTATGAGATAGTGTTTTGAAAAACCAAAACTCTTCCTCCCTTTTATGTCGCCCTCCTCCCTAATTTTTCTCTGATATTCTTAGAAAAGAAGAGAAGGTTTTGGGTGACATTTCCATGTGGTTCCATACAAAAAATTCTGGAGAGGGCACCTAAGAGTTGGGCGCCCCTTGACTTGCCTATTTTGGTCATTCCTAGTCTAAGAGTTTGACCTAGACAAGGCTCTTCCATAACTACTTATTTAGGATGAATTTTGACCTAAAATTTTTATAAAATATAGACCATTGAGAGAGCTTTGGGCTGTGTGAAAATCAAGAAGAGAAAGTCTTTGGGCATTGGGTTTTCATAAACATCAAACAAGGTGCCTAGGTGAGAGTAAAGAGAAGAAGAGGGTCTTCTTCTAGGGTTGCTATGTTCACCTCTTCTCTTCCTCCTTCTTTGAGTTTTCTAAGAGTGTCTCATATCTCAAACCTCCTCTCCTCCTTCTTGTCTTTGGAAGAGTCCAAATCTAGAAGAGGGAGGCATCTGATTGACCATCAAAGAAGGATCAGCACAGTACTAGCATACTATGCTGATTTCCTGCATCAGGACTTCTAATTGTGATTCATGAACTCGTGTGGATGACTCCTAAAGGTCAGATGCATGTACAGCTTACAACTTCATTCTCAAGCTTGGATCAGCAATATAGAACATCTAACTTGCATTGGTAATAGATCTAATCTATTATTTTCATACCTGCATTAGATGTAGTGTATATACATGTTGATGTGATCAACATGTTTTAGTTTCTTCTTTATATTTTAATTTCTGATTTAATGACATGCCATGATCATATAATAGATCTTAGATTTAGGATATTTTTTAATATTTAAAATTAATTTTTATTAATTTTAGTCTTTCGCTACCTGATCTTGAAAAAGTTTCAAGATCTAGTCCTAAAATCCTAGATTTGGTACCTTCAATTGATATCAAAGCTTAGATTTATTATTACATGATTATTTTAGCATATTTAGATTATTTCTTAAATTAGATATAATTTATAATCTAATTATTAAATCTAAAATTAAAATTCTTATCATACAAATTACTATAAGGTTGTCCTACTGTAAGGTTTACCTCTTACAGTGGAGAGGTTGTCCTAGTTCATGTTGATCTACTTCTAATCATAAATTTATTAGATATAATTTAATTTTATTTATAATTTAATAGATTTAAAATAATTTTAGATCTAAAAATAAAAAAAATTTAGATTGCATGAACTGCTATAAGGTTGTCCTGCTGTAAGATTTACGCTCCTTACAATGAAGAGATTGTCCTAATACGTGCTGATCTAAGATATTAATCATAAAATTTTAGATTAAATCTAAAAAGTTTATGATCTAATTAAAAATATTTTAATATAATTTTAATCATCATAAATATGTTAGATTTGATCTAAGATAATTTATGATTGATTATAGTTGAAATTATTTCAATTATATGAACCTGTTTAGATTAGATCTAAAGTAGTTTCATACTTATCTTACTTGCATATTGATTATGAATCAAACATGCAACTTGGTTGATAGAACCATATTGTAAAAATACTTTACAAACATGAAAATCATTTTGAAAAAACCAAACCCCAATCCTCAGTCCAAAACTTAATTAAGAAGTAAGAAGTTGTTTGATTAGGATCTAGGATTATGAATTGAAGATCCTAAGACACAAATTATAATACATTAGATTAAATGGGTTAGTAGAAATTAGGTTCATTAATTGGGTTAGACCCAGAGTTAGATTAAAGAATGGACTTAATTAGAGAATTAACTAAATCTAATCAATTATTGTCTTAGATTAGGTTAAGAATTCTCTAGATTAATTATGATTATTATAGTTGGTCAAGTTCATGTCTTTAAAGAGATCCAAGATAGACTTGATTCTTGACTACGCGATCTAGCATGAACTGTTAGGTTGATCTAATTAAGACTAATTAAATTAGTTGGTATCTAAGGTAAACCAAATCAGTGATCTTTAATTGGCAGCCCGCTTACCTGACCATTTCTGATGGTGTCTAAGGCAAGCTTTGGCAGATCCTCCCACTGATCGAACTTACCTGGCCTCTTAGTGAAATTATATTTTGATTGGATCACTTGACTATTCAAACTGACCCATGTCAGCTAGGTAAATCAGTATGACTAATTAAGGTGCTCCTAGACCAGCCCGTTAATAGTTTTCCTTAAGCTAACTTGGTAAAGTCAGTAGAAGGATCATGATAAGCTGGTTCATATAACCTTTCCTCATCTTCAAATTAAATCTTTTAAAATTATTAGATCCCTAAAATGAGATAGTTATTATGATAACTAGATTATAGCCTCTCATTAAGTGGATGATAATGGATCCATTAGTTGGATAATCATTGGAGGCCCAAAGGCCTGATGTTTATTGGCTAATAGAATTATCATTTATTATGTGATTTCTTGGTTGCATCTTTCTAAATGGTGGTTAGGTTAGCCAACCAAAGTTAGGCTTAATCATTCATTGGTTTGATAGACCAAGTATGATCATATTAATGGTTGGACCAAACTGAACCTTTTTAGTAGAGGCCAAAGCTTACTAATTAGGAACTGGGGCAAAATATAATTATTAAAAATTATTTTAAAAAAATAATTGATTATGAACCTATCCTTAGATATACATGGGTTGGCCAATCAAAGTTAGGCTCGTATGCAGTCTATGTGGATTCTAGTACCCACTAAGAAATTAGGATAATTTCTCGAATTAGAGGTAGAGGCTACCAATTTGAATAAAATAGTGGAAGAAAGTTCAAATCTTTAGATTTAATGAATCAATTACTAATTAGGTTATGATTTTTTTTGATGCAGATATGGCCACTTTTCTATCGCTCCGATCATTGTTGGACAATGATAAGTTGATGGGATCCAACTTTGGTAGCTGGTACCAAAAGTTGAAGATAGTCCTGAAGCATGATCGGATCCTATATGTGTTAAAGGATCCTGCACCTGAGGATCTAGCTACCAATGCATATAGAATAGTCAGAGACACTTACCAAAAGTAGCTTAGTGATCAAACCATGATGCGCTGCATTATGCTGGCTGCTATGAGCAACAAGTTTAGTCATAGATTTGAGATAGCTCAGCCAAATGACATGCTTCAAGTATTGGAGGATTTTTTTGGCACACCTGATGATGTGGAGAGGCACAAGACTAGTTGTGCCATCTTCAACGCTAGGATGCAGGATGGTGCCTCTATCACTGATCATGTATTATATATGATCAAGCTGATAGAATGATTGAGCAAGCTCAATTTTTTCTTACATAAATAACTTGGGAAGGATGCAATACTGAACTCGTTGTCCAAGTCTTTTCTCCCATTCCTCACTCATTTCAGAATAACAAAGTCTGAAGTAGACTACCATGGGTTACTAGGATTGCTTCAGAACTTTGAGAAGGATCACCAACTCCACAAGGAGTCGATGAACTTAGTAAGAGGCTCATCTTCTGGTTCTCGACCCTTTAAGAAAAAAAAGAAGAACAAGAAAAAGAAAGCTAAGAAGGTGCAAGTTCAGGCTGGGACATCTGTGCAGAGCCAGACCAGAAAGATCAAGTTCGATAAGAGTCAAGCAAAATATTTTTTTTGCAACAAACAGAAGTACTGGAAGAGGAACTATCCTCAGTATATTGCTCCTCTAGAGCCGAACAGGCAGAGAAAGAAGCAAGCTATTGCTGGATAAGGTATTTATATGATAACTCCTTGTAATTTCTCTATTTATGATATTACTGACCGGGTATTGGATATCGATAGCCCTTACCCTATTTGCAATTCGTTATAGAGGTTGCAGGTCAGTAGGAGATTCAAGTAAGATGAAAGGTTCCTAAATGTTGGAGATAGAAGATCAGTTCCAATTCTAGCTTTAGAAATCCTGAAATTTATTTTTGAGTCCCATTCCGTTGTTCTTAGAGATTGTCATTTCTATCCTTTTTTTAAAAAAATATTATTTTTGTAGGCCTTTTGGCCAAAAATAATTATAAAATTTTAATAAAGAAATAAGTTTATAATACCATTATGAATGGTGTTACTATTTTTTGTAGACATTTGAATAATGGTGTGTATCTACTATCACAATCTATTAACATAGTCTATTCAACTAGTAAGCATCCTAGATTAGATAGTGTGTTAGATATCTACTTATGGCATTGTAGGCTAGGTCATATAAATAAGAATAGGATAAATAGGTTGACTCAAGAGAAAATCCTCGAAGTCAGTGATTGTGAATCACTTCCAACATGTCCGTCCTGTCTTCTTGGTAAAATGATCAAGTCATCTTTTACTGAAAAAGATGAGAAAGCCACTGAGCTCTTAGGTCTAGTACATATCGATGTATGTAGACCAATTAGCATAAGTACCAAAGGTGGATATTTCTACTTCAGCACTTTCATAGATGATTTATCTAGATATGGATATGTCTATCTGATGAAATACAAGTCAAATTTATTTGAAATATTCAAACAATTCCAAAGTAAAATAGAAAAACAAACTAGAAAGAGTATTAAAACTCTTTAGTCTGATTGAGGAGGAGAAGACCTTTTTGGTGAGTTTCTCACATATCTAAGAGATAATAGAATTCTCTCCCAATGGACTCCTCTAGGAACACCATAGCATAATGATGTATCTGAAAGAAGAAATTGAACTCTATTAGATATGGTCAGATTCATGATGGATTTTGCCAGCTTGCCAATATTCTTCTATGAATATGCACTCGAATCGACTTGTTATCTATTAAATAGGATTCCAAGTAAGTCTGTAGTTAAGACTCCATATGAGATATGGACAGGGCATAAGCTAGCACTTTCACATCTTAGGATTTGGGGGTGCCTGGCTTATGTCAAATGGTTAGTTACAGATAAACTTGGACCTAGGTCTGACAAGTGCACATTGATAGAGTACTCAAAAAAGATCAAAGAATACTATTTCTACCATACTGATGAACAAAACGTGTTCGTCAGTCTTAAGGTAATCTTTTTGGAAAAAAAGTTTCTTGGTGAAGAAACTATTGCCTCTAAGATTGAACTTGATGAAGTTCAATAGGTAGAAAAATCGACACTTGTGGCTGAACCTAAGTCGGATTTGATTAGATCAGATTTAGAGCCTAGTGTACCTATACTATTAAGGTGATCCAGTAGACTACCACATCATTCGGACAAATACTATGGTTTCTTGGTCTGGGATGGTGATCCCATTGAACTTGATGAGAACGATGAGGATTCGATCACTTATATGGATGCTATGCAGAGATCTAATTCTGAGAAATGACTTGAGATCATAAAATTCAAAATGGAGTCAATGAAGGTCAATAATGTATGAAAATTGGTTGACCCATTCGAAGGGATTTGACCCATTGGGTGTAAATGGATCTTCAAAAGAAAAAGAAATGCAGACGAAAAGATGGAGATCTATAAAGCTTGTCTGGTTGACAAGGAGTATCGTCAATGTTATGATATTAACTATGATGAGACGTTCTCTCCTATGGTAATGCTCAAATTCATTTGGATAATGCTTACGATAGCTGTCCATCTAGACTATAAAATCTGGCATATAGATATGAAGACAACTTTCCTAAATAGAGAGCTGACCAAAGAGGTGTATATGATTCAACCTGAGGAATTCACATCCATAGATGAGACCAAGGTATTCAAGCTTCAAAGATCAATTTATAGATTGAAGCAGGCATTTTGGAGTTGGAACATGCATTTTGATAAGATGATCAAAACATATGGCTTTGTTAAGAATGGAGAAGAGCCCTGCATTTATAAATAGGCAAATGATCCAGTAGTTGTATTCCTTGTCTTGTACGTGGATGATATTCTCTTAATCGAGAATGATATCCCCACACTGTAGGAAATAAAAGTCTGGTTGTCATCATAGTTCTCCATGAAGGACTTGGATGAAGCATCCTATATCCTAGGGATGAAGATCTATAGGGATAGATCTAAAAGGATGCTTGGATTATCCCAGTCCACGCACATAGATACTATGCTGAAGAGATTCAGCATGGAGAATTTCAAAAAGGGCTATCTTTCGATAGGTCATGAAATTTTTTACTCTAAGAAGGATTGTCCGATAACTCCTGAAGAGAGAGAGCGTATGAGTTGAGTTCCATATACTTTGATAGTGAGATTTATCATGTACGCCATGATATGTACGAGATCAGACATGGCATACTCAATAGGAGCAGTGAGTAGATACCAGTCTGATCCTGAAGAAAATCACTGAAAAGTGGTTAAAACCATCCTTAAGTATTTGAGAAATATTAAAAACTAATGGTTGGTTTATGGTGAGTCGGATCTAAAACTTATGGAATTTAGAGACTCTAGCTTTCAATCTGACCATGATGATAGCAGAAGCATATCGAGATATATCTTTACTCTAAATGGTGGAGCTATTTGCTGAAAGAGTTTCAAGCAGCATACTATGGCAGACTCTATTTGCGAAGTAAAGTACATCGTAGCATCAAATATCGTGAAGAAAGCTATGTAGCTAAGAAAATTTATCATCGAGCTTGAAGTAGCACCCTTCTTAGATGGTACGGTTCTACTCTACTATGACAGCACTAGTGCCATAGCTTAAGTGAAGGAACTAAAGGCACACCAATGGATGAAGCACATCCTATGTCACTTCCACCTGATCCAAGAGATCGTGGATCAAGATGACGTCGACCTTCAAAAGATCAACGAAAAGAAGAACCTGATCGACCCCTTCACTAAAGCCCTAGTGATAAAGGAGTTCGACAACCACAAGTTGAAGATGTGTATTAGATATTGTGCCAAGTGGCTTTAGGATAAGTAAAAGTTATTGAAAAATATGTTCCAAAGTCAATATCAGTCTATTAACGATTATGCTATATTATATCTATAATTAATTTATTAATAAATAAAATATATATTTAGCATTTTTCATATAAAGTATTCATCTTCTAATGAACTTCATTATTGTGATGAAGTTTTTAGGACTATTTAGCTTCGATAAAGAGAGGATTTATCGATTAGTCCTTAAATCTATTCACGACCAAATGATAGGCTGTTAATTAGGACGACAGCGTCTATCGAGCATAGGTCGCTGTATGCCATATAGGTTGATTGTTCTCTTAATCAAGGGGTATGGAGATACTAGTATGGCAAATAGGTGAGATATATGGGTACATCGTCACTAAACGTGACCAACTCCAGAGCATTCTACTATCGAGAATGTCTCTGATGGGATATAGGTATAAGTATCCCTTAGACCTGAGATCACCTCAGTGACTTGCAAGAAACTCACTGTACTTTAGTATTGGACTAACTGAATTTCTAATTCAGTAATGAAAGACTTTTAGGTACAATCAAGTACTGCAAAGTCAGAGTATGATTAAAATAGAATTGACCACTCTAAGAGTTGGAGAAGAATGTATCACTGTATTTCAATAAAGTAAATCTTGGTCAGGATAATCTATCAAATAGATTTAATATTTTGAAATACAATGTGGATAACTTGATTAGAGTTGACAGTTAAACTTTGAGGTATCCTACGAGTATTTTGGTCAAGGAGATGAATTATATGAAAACTATATCCACATGGGTTCTAAGGATGTTGTTCTATACATTCGACCTATCTGACCGTCAGGTACCATTGCTAAATGGTTACTTTGATTGATACAGAAATCTATTTCTGTGCTACCGACTTAGGTTCGGACCTATGAGATCACACACATTAGAGCTCATGATTTGATCGGATAGTTGATCAACGATTAAGAATCATTCTAAGGTTAAATGATCAATACGATTGATGTTTAACCTAGTGCAAGTGTTACAGAAGGATCAAATAGTAATTAGATTACTAATTAGCTTAATTTGATTAAGCTAGAGGGCTAAGATTAAGTTTAATTAAATATAATTTAATTAGATTTAGTTTGGACTAGATTGGATGAAGTCCATTTGGCCTATTGGATAAACTAAGTGCAAGAAAAAAACTAGTCCTAATTCAACTAAGACTCGGGTCAAACCAATTTCCTAATTTGATTAAAAAATTAAACTAAAATTAAATCTAATGAAATTTAATTTAATTAAATTTTTAATTAGGTTAGAACCTAATTCAATTTGGTTGACTTGGTTTTGATTTAATTTGGTTTAAGAAACCTCTTTGACCAAGTCATACATGGAATCTTAGTAAGACTAGGATTCCACCTTAGCCCCCCAAGTCCCATGCCCTCTTTCTCTCTTATTTTGTGCGACAAAAATCCTTCTTCCAGGCCTTCTCTCACACACCCTCCTCTCCTCTCTTTCTCATATGGAAATTAGGTAGTGGACCAAGTCAAAGAAGGGAATTTATTTTGATTTCAAATCCTATGCGATAGTGTTTTGAAAAACCAAAACTCTTCCTCCCTTTTGTGTCGCCCTCCTTCCTAATTTTTCTCTAATATTCTTGACAAAGAAGAGAAGATTTTGGGTGACATTTCCATGTGGTTCCACATAAAAAATTCTGGAGAGGGCGCCCAAGAGTTGGGCACCCCTTGACTTGCCTATTTTGATCTTTCCTAGTCTAAGAGTTTGACCTAGACAAGGCTCTTCCATATCTATTTATTTAGGATGAATTTTTGCCTAAAATTTTCATGAAATATAGACCATTGAGAGAGCTTTGAGGTGTGTAAAAATTAAGAAGAGAGAGTCTTTAGGCATTGGGGTTTCACAGACATCAAACATGGTGTCTAAGTGAGAGCAAAGAGAAGAAGAAGAGGGTCTTCTTCTAGGATTGCTGTGTTCACCTCTTTCCTTCCTCCTTTAGGTTTTATGAGAGTGTCTCACATCTGAAACCTCCTCTTCTCCTTCTCCTCTTTGAAAGAGTCTAAATCTAGAAGAAGGAGGCATCTGATCGACCATCAAAGAAGGATAGCATAGTACTAGGATACTGTACTGATTTTCTACATCAGGACTTCTGATCATGATTCGTAGGCTCATGTGGATGACTCCTAGAGGTCGGACGTGTGTACAGCTCACAACTTCATCGTCAAGCCCAAATCAGCAAGTTAGAACATTTAACTTACATAGGTAATAGATCTGATCTATTATTTTCATACCTACATTAGACGTAGTATATATACATGTTGATGTGATCAACATGTTTTAGTTTTTTCTTTATATTTTAATTTTTGATTTAATGATATGTCATGATCATGTAATAGATCTTAGATCTAAAATATTTTTTAATATTTAAAATTAATTTTGATTAATTTTAGTCTTTTGCTGTCTGATCTTGAAAAAGTTTCAAGATCTTGTCTTGAAACCTTAGATCTGGTTCCTTCACCAATCACCAAAATTAATGTGGTACACCAAAAGAGGTGCCACTAATGTTCAAAATCAGAACCCATCATCATGTATCATCATTTTGTTCTGATCTATTCACCCACACCCCATCACATTCATCTTGGAATTCATGCATCCCATCGAGTAAAAGGAGACTCTTCACATCTATGATGCCAAAGGTCAGCGATACTCCCTTCGCCCGACCAGAGCTCGGACTCAGGAGTAGGGGCTATGTATTGGGAGAAATTTCATATAGGCCAAAAATATGAAGAGGCCTAGAGTTAATGACATGAAAGTCCAATAAGATGCCATGCTGGGCCAACTCCGACCAGCCCTTGATCGCCACCTATGTCGAAATGACCCTCGACTCCAGGCCAGTCGGCCCAAGATGTGCCCTATCAGCACCTCGTGACTTGCTTAGATAAGAGGTTGATCGGTCGACTCCCAACAAGCTCAATCTGGAACCAACAAAGTCCACCCCATGGCCAACTTACAAACATCAGATCCTAAGAACATCGGCCAGACCAAGCATCCGCCCATGGCCAACCGCATCCGAGCAATGTTATCATCAACATCGAGCAGGCCCCTCACCCAATAGGCAACTTGATCCTTGATTGGAGGCCCTCCTTCCAAGGGATCATTCCTTGGCGATCGACCCCTCTTTGGCCCTGTTTATGCCATGATTCTCCAACTCGGTGGGATGACACCCTCGTCAGCTCCCACCCCCATGACTGGGACCTGCAGGCCTAATAACTCGGCGGCCAAACCTCTATCGTGCAACCATCACCCCACTTGAGCCGATGAGGTTGTAGGTTTTTTGGCTAACAATCCCTTCTTGGAAAATATCCATAGCTTCTTGATAGATGACTCCTGCTAAATCGAGGATTGGTGCAATATCTAGACAGCTGGCCCCTTCTGAGTAGACATTGGCTTCCGCATCCAACTATCCAGTTAGTGGCGAATAGCCTACTCTGACAACCTGCAGATTCAGGCATGACCGACTCCCAATGGCCAGAGTGGTGGCCGACAGTCTGCCCTACCAATGCACAAGTTTAGATACGATTAGCTCCCATGACTAACCAGTCTAGCATGCTTCCTCTAGCAGCCATCCCATGAATTTAAAATCATACTACCTACTCTGCCAGCCCACAGACTTAGGCCTAATGAACTCCAGCCTCCATCTATAAGAAAAATCCTGAAAGAAGATCCTAAGGTATGCTATTACTCTATCTCTCACACTTCTCTTTCTATTAAATGAGACTCTAACTTGAGCATCGGGGGATCCCCATCAAAATCACCTTCGGTTAAAACTTTTCTTACAGGTCTCACCTTCGGGAGGATCAATCTCAACCGTCCGCTCTAGCATCTCTAGCATCCGGCAAATTCTTGCATCAACAATGTGTAAAGCAAATATAAAAAAAAATTGATACCTCCTATGGATGGTGTGATAAAGTATGTTATAGTTGTAGAGTTGCAGTAAAAGTTTATGGTGACAATTTCTAATATAATTAGTGCAGCAAGAACGATCAGCTTTTTGTCCAATTATATCTTGATAATCTCATTTCCATTTTGTACAAATGAATACAATTTTCTATATAAAGAAATAATCTGTATGATTCTAACATTTCTAGGTTTAAATTAAATATCGTTGTCAAAGATGGAATCGGCACCACAAACTTTATCATTTTGAAAAATGAGCTCAACAACTAACCAGAGTCCCCGCACTTAATCTTACAATGAATGCAAGATGTGATAGATGCACTCTCCCAGCTATCATCAAAAAAAATATCAACGGCACCTATATTTTTCAAATAATGTTTAGTTCATAAAATTTTAATGACAACAACTATAATTTCAAGGTAACTAGCATTTTTCAAGAAAGTGGATCTTGATAGAGTATCTATGGTACAAATTCTAGAAGAGCCTGTCAACTCCCAAAAAAAAAAAAAAAATCTAATATAAACTTCTCCAAGAAACTCCCACAAAAAGATCGCCAAACACAATCTGGTAACATATTTTAGTTATTCATCTTCCTCTTTTTCTTTTGAGAAAAATTCATATAGATAACTTCACACCATATGTATGCATAGAAAAATGCTAATGATCTCACTGTCAAAATGATTATGATCAAGGTACTTTAAATCTAATCATCATGTAGGCACCTTTTTTTTTTTTTTTCATTTTATTTTTATTGCATTGCAAAATCTTCATTGTTAGATAACATCCTAAAAAATTTATTTATGCTCTTTTTTCGGTTCAAGCGAATAACCCATTACTGACAAGGATTGATGATGTATTTCTTGTTTTTTGATTTATGTCAATTGGATCCTGCCATGTAGTGTGGGCTCCTAACTAGTGACCATGATTAGAGTTAGAACACCATTTTGAAAACCACATGACATGCCAATGCGAGAGCGAAACCCCAACCATGGTATATCTAGAAATTTTGATCACTCAAATATAACATACCAAACATAATAATTTTAGATCATTAAAATCAAATTATCTTGAAATAAGGATCCTGTTGGATGTGTTAGTCTAAAATGGGCACCTGTGATGTGTGGGCCCCACTCCAATCCCATTGTGGGAAGAGAAGAGTAGTTTCAACTACTTTGAAACTAGGATTATTTTTTATTATTTTTTTATAATTTAATTCTAAAAGTCTCCTTATCCAAAACTTATTTCCAAAGGTACTATCCACACATGAAATGGCCACTTTGCCACTTGAAGTGGCGATTTCATTGCCACACAATCAGCTAACATGGCCCACATGAAATCATCTCTTGAAATGGCGAGTTCATTGAACTCGCCAGCCCAAGTGGCGATGTCAAAGTCGCCAGTCCAACTGGCGAGTTCAGTGAAATTGCTAGTTGGACTGGCGAGTTCAGTGAGCTCACCAAACCAACTGGCGAGTTCAGTGAACTTGCCACTTAGTTTGGTGAGCTACTGAACTCACCACTTGGTTTGGTGAGCTCAATGAACTTGCCATTTCTGAACTCGCCACTTGGTTTGGTGAGCTACTGAACTCACCACTTGGTTTGGTGAGCTCAATGAACTTGCCATTTCAAAAGGTGATTTCATTTCTTTTAAATCCCATCACCCCATCCCTCACTCCTGGCATTTGAAGAAACCCTAATATCCCCCTACTCCATTGAACTCGCCACTTGGTCTGGTGAGCTCAATGAACTTGCCATTTCAAAAGATGATTTTATTTTTTTAAATCCCATCACCCCATCCCTCACTCCTGGCATTTGAAGAAACCCTAATATCCCCCCTACTCCATTGAACTCGCCACTTGGTCTGGTGAGCTCAATGAACTTGCCATTTCAAAAGATGATTTTATTTTTTTAAATCCCATCACCCCATCCCTCACTCCTGGCATTTGAAGAAACCCTAATATCCCCCCTACTCCAAAACCTATAATCCTCCTCGCCACTTGGTCTGGTGAGCTCAATGAACTCGCCATTTTAAGAGGTGATTTTATTTCTTTTAAATCCCATCACCCCACCCCTCACTCCTGGCATTTGAAGAAACCCTAATATCCCCCTACTCCAAAACCTCCCAATCTTTCTTGCTCTCTAAAATCCTGATAATTCCCACCCCACCTCCCTTCCTCTCTAAAATCCTGTTAATCCCCCTCCACCCCCTGGTATCTAAGCATCCAGAGAATCTCTCTCTCTCTCTTTCTCTCTTGTCATGTATTCTAACCTGAATTAATCTCATGGCTTCAAAAAAAGGTGAAAATATTTCAAAAGAAAAAAGAGCTTATGTAGAAAAAAAAAATCAAAATCTCAGATAGGTATGAAGGAGATTTATTTCTGAACTCTAAGTCTAGTAAAAAATTTTAATCAAATTTTTCTCAACGAAAAGTTGTAGGAGGAAGAATAGTTAAGTTCTTTTAGTAATTTTTGAATTGAATTTCTGTTTGAAAGAATGGATTAGCTTTCTATGATCACATTGAGCAAACCAACATATCCTACGCTAGTTAAATATTTTTATAATAATTTTAGCTTTGATAGATTAGCTTATTCTATTTTATCTTTTGTGAAAGAAAAGATGATAGAGTTTGACTATGATATCTTTGGTTGAATTCTAGGTATTCTGTCAGATGATGATATATATTTTAATATGACTTGTTAGAATCATAATAAATTAGATTATCGTAGTTATATTAGAACTATTTTTGAAGATGATAGTTTAGGACAAACAAGTAAATCTAGTGCACATCTATTACTACTAGAAAATAGATTAATTCATTATATATTAACATTTAATTTTTTGCTTAGAGGAGGTTATAGAGATAATGTATCACACAAGAATATTTATCTCCTCACAAACGTTCTTTCTGGTGATAGAGTCAATCTATCATATGTGATGATAAACTATGTGATTAAATGTCTTGAAAAACCTAAAATCTATTTGTCCTATGAAGTTATTTTGACTTCTATCTTTGAGGCCTTTGATGTCCCTATCATCGATGATGGTGAAGTTATTAAGGTTAAATCCACAGATACTTATGACAAGTCATCTCTAAGGCATATGGGCTATATTTTTTCTAGTGATGGTTGGAAGCGCACATCTGCTGGTGAAGAAGAAAGTCAGTCTACCGACACAGCCCAGCCCAATCATCATATGCAATCTAATCAGCAATCTTATGATGTGCATGCATTGTTTGCTCAGTTTGATGCACTAGAGACTAATGTCAAAGAGGGATTTGCATGTATGGAAAAGGGGTTTGTATGGTTTGATCAGTTCATACAGTATTTTTATCATTAATTTTCTTTACTTCCATAGGATCCTACAGTGGATGATTAAGCTCTAGCTTCTTATTATACTATTTGAGACCTCAGCTGATGATATGTTATGTACTTTATTATTTTTTATTATAGCATAATCTTATTTGTTTTCTAATGAAATTATGTATTGATAAAATGAGTATAATAATAACAACCATCAATAAAAATTAATAAGATGACAGAGAACACAAGGATTAATATTAAATGATACAAATTACAAAGTTTCACTTATGTTCATGCTCATGTTCAGGAAAAATTACAAACAACATAAGACTCAACAAGAAGATACATATATTATAAAGTTTCACTCATGTTCATGCTCTATTTGTTGGACATGAACGTCTATCATGTCCTTCTTGGTCACAAATCCAATACCTAGGCCTATTGCTAACTTTTGTCCAATCCATTTCATTCCTAAGTTGAGAGGATCATGGTCTTCCATTCTGCCATAATCATTGACACTGTGGGACTATTAGCATATTATTTATTTGTTACGATCAATAATCGACATGCAGGATTGAATGAAATTGATGACTGTAACTATGATGGTATTCATCCAGACTATAACAACTATCAACATATCACCAAAAATCAATTGATACGTAAGCACAAGTAGCCATCAAGTGGGAGCACGGTAAATGATAGCATTACCATTTTTGGCATGTACACGTATGCTCTGATAACCTTACAATCTACACATTTCAATTACCATCTTTAAAAAAATATTTATTTATTTATTAACAAGAAATTAAGAAAGGCCTTGCATTAGGATTTCTCTTGAGTGTTGTTGCCTCTATTCATATAAAGTCCATGGAATGCCGTTTGCACTTGAAAAATTCCACTTGCTCTATCGAATCTTGTTACATTATGGGATGTGGCTTTAGGTTAGTTGGCAATCAATCAAGTTGTAGCAAAAAGGATAAATCTTTCACCTCTATATAATGCATCCTTTGCTTAGGCACGTCTTCCATCAAAATATGATACAAGTCGAAAGAAAGTGAGCTATACCAATGAAGTTATCAACAGAAAACGAGCATTTTTTAGCATTCTATTAAAATATTTAGATAAATTGATAGTCATCATACCGAATCTTCGACCACCATCATGTGCAAGACATTATTTTTCTACTAGAATTTTAGAGAACCATTGGAATGCTTCCAAGTTTATTTTCAATTTTCTTCATATATTTATCGAGCTTTTTGGGTTGTGTTTGCATACCTATTCTCTTCAACAAATTTCTTTGTCTTGTATCTCTAAATCTAGTGTTGAAATTGCTAGCTACATGGCATAGGCAATATAGATGATGTGCATAGATGGCTGCCAATCAAGATGTTCATTTTATACAGCAGCTAATATACCTACATGCTAATCTGAAATTAGATAGATATCCAGATATGATCTAATAAGAGATCTTAGACAAGCTAAAAACTAGCCCCAAGTATCTATCAACTTTTCATCTACTATTACAAATAAAAGTGGAAAAATATGATTATTTCCATCGATAGCAGTTACAATCATCAATTTTTCATGCAAAAAATGTAGCATCAATACTGATTACAGGTCTATAGTGCTTGAAGTCTTCAATCGATGGTGCAAATGTCCAAAAAATATGATCAAATATAGCAAATGATAGACGACTGGTAGGAATGTTAATGAACTTCATCCAAGATCCAGGATTAAATTGTTCTACAGCATGCAACTTCTTGGGCAATAAGTCATATGACTTATCCCAATCTCCATATACCAAGGCCATTGCTTTCTGCTTCGCCTCCTATAGCTTTATATAACCAACCGTGTAATTGAATCCATTCTTTATTATTGTACTAATGCCTGTGATGGAAATTGTGGGTACTTCTTTAACAAGATTTTGTACTTCATTAGCAATGAAATTCGAACTAAATCTAGAGTAATCTTGTGAAAGCATGACCAAAATACATGTATGCGAACCAGTATATGTTATAATTTCAAAATAATCAGCCTGCTTAATGGCTCGAAGCTTTTAATTACATCTTGACTTCGTATTCTTACATTTAACAATCCAAAGATTTGGCTCTGACTCAACAACCTTGAATTCATGATGTATGTCCACTGAATATTATCTTACTGCAGTTTGTAGTTCTATCTTATATGCAAAATAGAGCTCTTTATGGAACTCATCATCTCTTTTTCATATACTACAAGGTGCATGCAATCTAGAAGATATTGATGCATTGGCAGCCATCCAATCAATGCTCCTAAATATAATTAAAGGAGCTTCAAACATCAGATAATTTGGATGCTCCACATTAGGCAAGAAATGTACATCATAGGATGTATCTACTTGTTGAGCATCATCAGCCATACCTTTTTCATTATGTACATCATCTTTCTTAAAAAGCCAACCGATTATTAATATGGATGACATCATCGGCACTGTGTATAGTGAGGCTTGTCTGAAAATAGGTTCTAGCACATTAATATCCATTGCAAAATGAACCTTTGTATCCATTGAACTAGTATTCAGTGGAATACTGGCCATACAAGGACTGTAAGCTCTAACCTGTTGGCTCGTCTGTGTTATTAATCTAATATCCCGATCAGCTACTTCATCATACTCTGAATCAAAAATAGTTCTGGTGCCCTCAATAGATTGCACATCAATGTACAACTTTGCACTAGATAAATAAGAATGTGAACTTATAATTAAAAATATAATCTCCATATCTTCATTGTCAGCAATCAGAATGGTTTATATTTTAGAATTATCAATTGCACAATAGTGAGATATCTACATATTACCATTATTCTATTTATACTTCTATCCATATGAAAAATTCTACGTAACTTATCCTCCAACTCCTCGAATTTCATCCCATATTTCAATTTAATGGCCTTTTATGGTTGGCTAGTATACTCTATTCCATACGGTCCTTTAACCATAGAACTATTGATATAGCACAAGGCTTGTTGCCCTCAGAAATGATTTTAATGATTATAAAATATTAGAGCATAACCTTAAAACTAATACTTTTCAAGAATGCCAAAGTCTATTTTTTTGTAGAAAGAAAAAGGCCGTTAAATGAATCCATAATCAAATGAAGATCCTTTAAGTTATTTGAAACTATTTTTGAAATGATTTTGGAGTAATAAGAATCCTCTCTTAAAGCCTGAGCTAACCCATCCTTGATTCGAGCCATTCCTGGCATGGCATCCACTTATCTCTTTGGCTTGGCATATAGTCGAGTTGGCTCGATTTAGATTTGAGCCGACTATCTCAGAAAGATAGAAGATCAATTTTGAAAAACTACTAATCAAGCCAACCCGATTTCCAACCAAGCTAGCTATCTCAGAGTGGTAGAAGACTTGTTTGAAAGTCTACTGGTTGAGCCAGCACGAAGCTCCAATCGAGCCGACTGTCTTAGGTTAATAGAAACTTATTTTTGAAGTTTGTCGATCAAGCCAGCTCGACACAAATTCAAGCCGGCTCTCTTAGAAAGACAAAATGATGCTTTACATAGAAATTATACTCGAGCTGATCCGAAGCATGAATCAAGCCAGCTCGATGGAGTCTGACAAGCACAATGGTTAGTTCTATAGAAGTCTACTTTCATCCAGTACCTTTTTTCAATGGCTAACTTCAATCTTCAACAGTCATAAATGGCCAGAATCTTTATCAAATCACCAAAAATCTTTTGAAAATGATTAAGGACAAAAGAGAAAAGAAAAATATAAAAGAAAAACATAGTTTAAGATTTGGACATAATCAAAAAGGAAAAAAGAGAGCACTTTGAGAAAAGTCAGTTTGAAAGAAAGTTCACCAACTTTCATTCAATACTTTCTTGATCCTTCTAAGTGCATTTGAAGAGGAAAGAGAGCATTTATTAGAAATATTCAAAGCATCCTCAAGAAGAAAAGCTACAGCGATAACTATCCAAATCGAAATAGGATTTCACAGTGTTGTATTTACTTCTTTATCAAATTTGGTGTAAGAATTTCAGCTGGGACTAAAACTTGAAGGGTTATTATTGTACCAAACTTAGTTTAGTTTTAGAAAGCCTTAGCTTGAAGGCTTGTAAAGGTTTTGATTGGTTGGCTTAGGTAAAATTAATTAAATTTGTTTGTGAGTCCGATGAAAATAAACATGCTGTAATTAGGCAATTATAGTGAAAATTCCTAAGGGGTTACTTGAAAAGTGGATGTAGGTGCTGGAAGTGCACCGAACCACTATAAATTCACTATGCTTGTGTGTATGCTTCTCCTCTTGTGTGTTGGTCTTTTTTTTTATTGCTTAATAATTTTTTGTTCTACACAGTCCTTTATTTACTCTGCATATCACTCACTAAATTTGCTAAAAGTTTTAATAACCCAATTCACCTCCCCCCCCATGGGTGAAGGAAAGAAAACCAGGTTTTCCTGCCGCAGGATGCATCTGATCGGATCATATTTGCAATAGAATAATTTTTAAAAATTTTCTATGATTTGATCAAATTTGAGAGTTCTCAGATTTGATTAGATTGATCTAAAATTAGAAGTAAAATAAAAATAAGAATAGTAATAACAATTATCACATGATCAGGTAAATCGTTTATCCGTTATGATGATTTAACGACTGATTCGAGGTTCTGATTGAGCCACGCACGCACCCGACCTCTACCGGTATCCACTCGAATTTGATTTGAAAGTTTTCTCCTTCTGGATCTGATCTCTAAAGATCAAATCTGATGTCTTTCCATAGAGCCTTCAAATCAAACTTTGAGAGTTGCGCGTTTGTCTCACGAACACCATCATCTCTCACTGATCTTCGCACCAACAGGACTTGATCTTTGCTTGCAGGTTTTGCCCAACTCTTGGGCAAGGAGAAGAGGGAGAGAATCAGATGAGAAAGGTATAGAGATGAACATTTTGGTAGGGCTTCACTGTAGAAAAATCATAATGCACAATAGCTTGCACAGGATTCTATTTATAGACATAGTCAAGAGTCCCTTCGCATATAAATTTGAACAGGTCAAAGTTTAACATGCAGAACTCCTTAACTAATCTCCATGCCCCACCCTATTATTTTTCTAATTTTATTGCACAAAATTCAGAGAAAATGGCATGGAGATGGAGAGATAAAATTTGCCAAAGGGAGAGTGTGCCCCTTATTCCTCACGTAAACACCATATGGACGTGCACCCTCAGATAAATTCTAGGGGGTGCACGCCATATCTCTTCTTTCCTGCATACTAGGTCAACATTTGACCCTTGTCCTATTTCCATCTTATGGGATTAAGAGAAAATCTTTTCAAGTCCCATCCAATAGATTTATGTCAAGTCCTAATCAAGTTAGGACAAGCCTTAATCAAACCAAGACTCGGTCCAGTCAGATCAAGAAAAATTCATCTAGAATTTTTGGAAGAGACTTGTCCAAATTTCATCTCATGATTTTAGGACAAGCCCTAATCTGGCAAAGACAACCCTTATCTTATTTTCATCTTATGGGATTTAGGACAAATCTTGATCAGGCCAAGACAAGATCTAGTCAGATCAAGATAAATTCCTATAATATTTTTGGATAAGTCTTATCCAAATAGTTCCAGAAATTAGCAGGCCTTATCCTATTTTCATCCGATGGATCAGGACAAGTCTAGATCAGGTTAGGATAAGACTTTTTTGACCTGGACAAATTTCAGTCAAACTAGGATAGAGCCAGACAAGGCTCTTGGATAAGCCAAATCTAACTTGGCTCAGTCAAGATGAACTAGAAAGATGACAGAAGAAGAATATTAGGTTCAATCATGCACTAGCATGATTTTCTTGAACCTAATTAAATCAAATCCAAATCAATCGAATTGGATTAGCTTAATTAATGACATCCAAATCCAAATCTTTATTTATGTGATCTAGTTAGATTTAGTTCTGTATGATAATGGGACATGTCGTGATCTCCATCAACAACATTATCAAAATATCTTTCGATGGACTAAAACTCTTCCGATTCATCCAATTAGAATCATTGATCATCAGGATAACTTTAATTGATCCCAAAATCCACCAGTGACACCTAGCAATATGTGGTGGCAACCCATCAAAATTGAATAGTGAACCTCTCGATGTAGCTACCTATGTGATTGGATTCTTTTATCATGAGCCCTGATGGGATTAGGATTAAGGTGAACTCGTCAAACCCAACACCCATCATATGAATGAATCATTCGATTTGAATTCGATGTGAAATCCTAATAGAAATTTCTTTCTATTATTTCACACTATCATGGCCATGGGTTTTAGGACTCGATCTCATGATCATCATAGGACCACTCCTCCTCTATCGAGATTGACAGATCCCATCTTGGTGTGATCCAATTTCTATAATAAATATGCTATAGCCAACATATACCTTAGGATTCCAAATGGCTAGGAGATCGAGTTATGGTGTAGTCAATCTATAACATCCTTAAGGTGAGCTACCGATACACCTCAGATCAAAGAACCAGACACATGCTGCAGCATCAAGTTAGTCATCGAGGTGGTCACGCTCAGTACTCTTGTTCTCTAACAAGTATCTATACTCTTGCTTCGGTATCTCCACACTATAGACTCAAGACTCATCTATCCTAAGAAAGAGATCGTACACCAATCTTCTGGATCAATCATCATCTTCGTGATGTTTCTACAATCGAAAGCAATTTATGAGTTAATTATGATAACACATGTCTTAAATTCTTAACTCTTGAGAATATGTGTTATCATGACTATTAACTCAATGGATGTATCATAGATACTTTATACACAATGTGATAGAATAAATAACTCTTTAATTAATTTTAAGTCAAAATAATGAAAATGCCCCTAGAAAGTATTTAATAAGTGTTAGCCAATTTGACTTCTATGGCACATATCTAACAAACTCCCACTTGACCTAAAGCCAATTGGCTATAAATCTAAATTCCATCTTCTCAAGGTGGGCTTGGATCTTCTGCGGGCCTAAAGGCTTCATCATTGGATCAACCGCATGGTCTGCGGATTTGACTCTCTTAACCTCGATGTGTTTCTTCTCGAGGTAATCACGGATGAGGTGGAACCGTCTTCTTGGAACTCTTTCAACTTACAGTACCATCAGTATACAAAAATAAACTTTCAGATGTCGACTTTCAATCATCTATGTCAGACATAAAGTTTGAGTCTGCATACCCCTGGATCTGGAGTTCATCATGCTGAATCTCTTCAGTACCTCCTCTATTTGAGAAAAACCCAGCATCCTCTTCAGTCTATTCCTATAGACCTCAAAAACAAAAATGAAGGATGCCTTACCTAGGTCTGTCATAGAAAATTTCTTAGATAATCATACTTTGACCTATGTCAGCATGAAAATATCATTTTCAATCAGGAGGATATCATCCACATATAATATGAGAAAGACAACAATGCTCCTACTGACCTTCTTGAACACACTTGATTTCTCTTCATTCTTGATTAAACCAAATAATTTGATTATGTCAAGCATTTCAACTCTGAGATGCTTGATTGAGTCCATAGATGGACCTTTGCAGCTTGCAGACCTTTATGATCACCATCACTTGATGTAAAAATAAATGGCTATTCCATATAAATATCTTTCTCAAGATATCCAATTATGAACTCTGTTATCACATCCATCTGCCATATTTCATAATTGAAACATACTGCAATGGCAAGCAATGTGTGGATGGTAGCCACTGACGAGAAGGTAACCTGATATTCTTTCGCCACTAGCCTAGCCTTGAATGTCTCTACATTTTCATCTGCACATATCTTTCTCTTGAAGATCCATTTATACCCAATAGGTACTATACCTTTAGGTGGATCTACTAAAATCCAGATTTAGTTCAAGTGCATCAAGTCAATCTTTGACTTCATTGCCTCTTACCAATTCTCAAAGTCGATATCTGATATCGCCTCATCATAGATTCTAGGATCATCATCATGAACCCATTTTTCATGAGGAACATTTTCTTTACATCCATTGAAATACTACCTAAGTACCTTTAGGAGGATGAAAAATCCTATTTGACCTACAAGGTGGAGGAGGCAGTGAATTATGAATCGGCTCAGACTAACTGGGTTCCTGAGGTTTCTTGGCTCTTTGCTCTTTGGAGACTTTCTCCTGGAGCCTAATCTATCTTCCAATGTCACCATCTTGAATAAATTATTTTTCAAAAAAAATGGTGTATCAACCCATAATCACATTATGGTCTTTCGAAAGATAGAAGTAATATCCTAATAACTCTTTAGGACATCCAATAAATCAAGCTCTAAGAGACCTAGACTCTAACTTGTTCACCGCTGGATAACCCCAATTCTGAGATGACTCAAACTTGGCTTCCTACCATGCCATATTTCATACAGTGTGGTAGGAATGGTTTTAGATGGAACCCTATTAAACTGTCCTTAAAGAAACTCAGGAAGATTCATGAAGCTTATAATGGATCGGACCATATCTAATATGATTCGATTTCTCCATTCTGAAACTCCGTTAAGTTGAGGCATTCCAAGCGAAGTCCATTATGAGACTATACCATTATCCTTGAGATAGTCCAAAAATTTCTGACTAAGATATTTACTTTCTCGATCTGATCGAAGAATCTTAATGGGCTTTTCAGTTTGCTTTTCTACTTCGTATCTAAATTTTTTGAATTTTTCAATGACTTCAAACTTATGTCGTATCAAATATACATATCCATACCAAGATAGATTATCGATAAAAATAATAAAGTAGACATAATTACCTCTGATCGGCACATCGAATGGGCAGTACACATCTATATGTACCAGGGTAAGTAGGTCTGTGGCCCTTTCCCATGTCCTACAAAAAGAAGCTTGGTTATTTTGCCTTGAAGGCATGATTCATAAATCGGATATGACTTAAAAGTCAATGAACCCATTAGTCTGGATTTCTCCAATTTGTTAATCCTATCTTTAGCTATATGACCTAGCCTAAGGTGCCATAGGTACCTTTCATTAACACTATCTTTAGATCATTTTGATCTTATGGCATTCACATTTTACTCGATAGACTCAATGACGAGCATTCCTTTAGAAGGTCCTTCTTCCTGCTTATTCTTCAGGCTGGCTAGGTACGTAGGACAGTCCCACTTTCAATGGCCATCGGAGTTGCAGTGAAAATACTTTTCCTTCTCCGTGGCCCTCTTCTTCGGCTCGTCCTTCTTTTTTTCTTTTATTTTCTGCTTCTTCGCAGACTTCTTCTTCTTTTCAAAAGACTTTCTCTTGGAAGAAATCTACTCCATCGCCAGAACTGAGCCCTTTGAATCCTTCAAAGTCTGCTCAGTAGTAACCAGCATATTTATTAACTCATCCAAGGTGCACTGGAGCTTACTCATATGAAAGTTCATAATGAAACTGACCATTCACATCAATCAAGGACTACAGGATCATATCAATCTATAGTTCTTTGTCCATCAAGTCTCTAAGCTTCTCAAGCTCTTTAGGTCCTTGATCATTGTCAAGCAATAATCTTGGACCAACTGCCCTTCACACATTTGCACCTTAAAAACTCTCTTCCAAACTTGATAATGCATTGCGCGACTCTATTCACCAAATAACTCTTGTAGTTGCGCCACTTGGCGAGCAATCCTGATGTCTTCATATTGGTATTGCAATTCATCTGACATTGAGCCCAACATGTGGCACCTTACTTTGTTATGATCGTCAAACTACTTCTCATGAGACATTCTCTAATCAGCAATCGAATGGGCTAGTAAAGGGGAGGTCCTGGTCCAATACATAGGTCAACTTTTTCGAATCCAAAATAATTTTGAAGTTCTTTAGCCGATCCTTATAAATTGATCTGGTCAATTTATGGGTATCTACGATTCAGACTTGGGATTTTGATGCAGATATTTTTCTATAGAGAATCAAAATTTTTAGTTAGACTTGTAATTTGACTCAATCAATTTGTTTAGGAGCTTCATTTTTAAACAAATTAGGCTCCCACTATTTTCTCAGATCCCTACACATCCTTGGTAGAGATGCGAAAATCTTCACGATCATTAATTTTTAGTGAATGGTACGGTCCCACTGACTAGCTCACCACCTCACCTCACAGTTATTGGTGATGGCCCAACTGATGAGTGGGCAACTCTTATCCAATGCTTCTCTAAATATGGTGCACCCAAATCTAGTCTCTAATTCATGAAGCTCACTGTGTTTGGAATATTGCTACACTCCTTAGTTAAGTTAAACTCATCATTTGCACAAATTGGATTTCTGATTGGATCCCTCACCGTATCCAGAATATTGAGCCCAATCCATCCTTCAATCCATAGCATCTAATGTCGAATAGATATAGTTGCATCTTTTCGATGCAACTGAATCACTGTATCCAATCAAGAACAATCAACCTCGAAAAGGATCCACACATCTATAATGGTGGAAGACCTAAGACTTCATATTTTCTTAGAGATATTTGATTTGGTCTCTTAGACTCAACTAGTCATAACATTTATGACTAACCTAGTGGCATGGGTTAGCTTGAATCGTTAGCCATCTCAAACCAAAACTGGGTCAACTCAATCGACCAGGTAAGTGAGATCAGTGGGAGAAATATGCCATTAACTCATCGTGAATGCATTCAGGTCAAGTAGCTTTCAATTAAAGACTACTGATCGTATTTGCCATACTTACCTTAGACACCAACTTGTCTGACCAGAACTAATCGGGTTAGCTTACAATCTAGACTCGAATCATAGAGCCAAATTAGGTCTTAACTCGATCGACCACATGTGACTGTGAGTAGACCTTAATCCAAACTTAATCCTATTAGACTGGTCAAATCTAAGCACTTTTGATCCTGTCTAACTTGATTCGGATTGATTATAGAAATAATTTTAAATCAATCTAAAGACAAATCTAAAAGCAGCAACCTGGCTCTGATACCAGTTGAAGGAAAAAAAATTAAATTTTTCTACCACAGGATGCATCTGATCGGATCAGATTTGTAGTAAAATAATTTTTAAAAATTTTCTATGATCCGATCAGATCTGAGAGTTTTCAGATCTAATTAGATTGATCTAAAATTAGAAGTAAAATAAAAATAAAAATAATGATAACAATTATCACCTGATCGGATAAATCGTTTACCCATTGTGATAATCTGACGACTAATCCGAGGTTCTAATCGAGCCGCGCTTGCTCCCGACCTCTATCGATATTCACTCAGATCAGATCTAAAAGTCTCCTCCTTCTGGATCTGATATCCAAAGATTAGGTCTGATGTCTTCCCATAGAGCCTTTTAATCAAACTTTGAGAGCTGCGCGTTCATCTCACGAACACCATCATCTCTCGTAGATCTTCGCACCAACGGGATTTGATCTTTGCTCGCAGATTTTGCCCAACTCTTGGGCATGGAGAAGAGGGAGAGAATCATATGAGGGAGGTGTAGAGATAAACATTTTGGTAGGACTTCATCATAGAGAAATCATGATGCATAATAGTTTGCATAGGATCCTATTTATAGACTTAGTCAAGAGTCTCTTCGCATATAACTTTGAACAGATCAAAGTTTAACATGCAGAAGGACTCCTTAATTGATCTTCATGCCCCACCCTCTTATTTTTTTGATTTTGTTGCACAAAATTCAGAGAAAATGGCATAGAGATGGAGAGATAAAGTTTGGATGATGCAAGCAACTTATCTCCTAGATATTTGATCTCATCAAGTATGTTTGATCCATTCAAATCCCATTTGAATGGGACACCTCCACCCTATCCATATAAGGTGCATAGCCAAAGGGGGAGTGCACCCCTTATTCCTCATGTAAACACCATATGGACGTGTGCCCTCAGATAAATTCTAGGGGGTGCATGCCATATCTCTTCTTTCCTGCATACTGGGTCAACATTTGACCCTTGTCCTATTCCCATCTTATGGGATTAAGACAAAATCTTTTCAAGTTCCATTTAATGAATTTATGATAAGTCCTAATCAAGTTAGAAGCTTGATCAGACCAGGACTTGGTCCAGTTAGATCAAGAAAAATTCATCTAGAATTTTCAGGAGAGGCTTATCGAAATTTCATCTTATGATTTTAGGACAAGCCCTAATCTGACAAAGACAATCCTTATCTTGTTCCGATCTTATGGGATTTAGGATAAGTCTTGATCAGGCCAGGATAAGGTCCAGTCAGATCAAGATAAATTCTTATAAAATTTTTGGATAAGTCTTGTCTAAATAGTTCTAGAAATTAGCAGGTCTTGTCGTGTTTGTCCAATGGATTAGGACAAGCCTAGATCAGGTTAGACTAAGATTTTTTTGATCTGGACAAGTTTCAGTCAGACTAGGATAGAGCCATATAAGACTCTCGGATAAGCCAAATCTAATTTGGCTCAGTCGAGAGGAACCAGAAAGATGACAGAAGAAGAATATTAGGTTCAATCGTGTGCTAGCATGATTTTTTTGAACCTAATTGGATCTAATCCAAATTAATTGAACTGGATTAGCTTAATTGATGACATTCAGACCCAAATCTTTATTTATGTAATTTAGTTAGGTTCAGTTCTATATGATAATGGGACATATCGTGATCTCCATCAATGACATCATCGAAACACCTTTCGATGGACCAGAACTCTTTCGATTCATCCAATTAAAATCGTCGATCATCAGGATAATTCTAATTGATCCCAAAATCTATCAGTAATACCTAATAGTATATGATGGCAACCCATCAAAATTGAATAGTGAACCTCTTGATGCAGCTACCTGTGTGATTGGGTTCTTCTATCATGAGCCTCGATGGGATTAGGATTAAGGTAAACTCGTCAAACCCAACACCCATCGTATGAATGAATCATTTGATTCGAGTCCAATGTAAAACCCTAATAGAAACTTCTTTTTATTATTTCATACTATCATGACCATGAATTTTAGGACTCGATCTCATGATCATCATAGGACCACTCTTCCTCTACTGAGGTTGATAGATCCCACCTTGGTGCGATTCAATTCCTATAATGAACATGCTATAGCCAACATACACCTCAAAATTCTGAATGGCTAGAAGATCGAGTTATGGTGTAGTCAAACTATAACACCCTCAAGGTAAATGGCTGATGCACCTCAGATCAAAGAACCAGACACATGCTGCAGCATCGAGTTAGTCATCGATGATAAGGTAGACTCCTTTATGACTACTCAAGTTGGTCATGCTTAGTGCCCTTGTTCTCTAACGAGTACCTATACTCTCACTTTGGTGTCTTCATATCGTAGACTCAAGACTCATCTATTCTAAAAAAGTGATCGTACACTGATCTTTTGGATCAATCATCATCCTCATGATGATCCTACGATTGAGAGCAATTTATGAGTTAATTATGATAACACATGCCTTAAATTTTTAACTCTTGAGAATATGTGTTATCATGTCTATTAACTCAATGGATGTATCGCATATACTTTATATACAATGTGATAGAATAAATAACCCTTTAATTAATTTTAAGTCAAAATTATGAAAATATCCCTAGAAAGTATTTAACAAGTGTCAGCCAATCTGGCTTCTAGAACATACTTCTAACATTGGATTGTCTAGCTGGATAATAAGTGGTATTAGAGCTTGGTTCTCAGCTGGCACTAATTTAACCATCAGGAGATAAAGATCATGACAACATAATTGAGGTTCACTTGTCAAAGGGCAATCCACCAACAAACCACCACGTTTCAATGGCACAAACTACACATATTGAAAAGCACGCATGAAAATCTTCATTCAAGCTCTTGATTATGATATGTGGAGTGTCATTATCAATGAGCCATACCCATCCACTATTGTAGTCGATGGCATTAGCACATCCAAACCTAAAAAGTATTGGAGTGAGGAAGATAAGAGATCAATTCAGCTAAATGCCAAGGCTATGAATATTTTGTATTGTATCTTGGATGCCAACAAGTTTAACCGAATCTCTACTTGTAATTCTGCAAAAAAAATTTGGGATAGACTCGAAGTCACTCATGAGGGCACAAACTAAGTTAAGAATTCTAAGATTAACATACTAGTGCACCAATATGAGATTTTCAAAATAGAATCCACTGAATCAATCATAGAAATGTTCACTCGTTTCATTGATATAACTAATGGTCTAAAAAATCTTGGAAAGATTTATTCTAACAGTGATTTGGTAAGAAAAAATCTTAGGACTTTGCCAAAGTCATGAGAGGCAAAGGTTACTATAATTCAAGAGGCTAAAGACTTGAATAAGCCATCCTTAGAAAAGCTGATTGGATCGCTGATGACTCATGAAATCACTATGAAGCAGTATAATGAAGATGAAGGAAAAAAGAAGCGAACCATAGTCCTTAAATCTACTGCAATTGATGAAGAAGAAGAAGAGTCAACAGATAAAGATGAAGAAGATGAGGACATAGCACTGATTACAAGAAAGTTTAAAAAGTTTATAAAAGAAGAAAGCAAGGCTTCAAGAAGAAACCCTTTAACAGAGGTGAAACAAGCAAGGACAAGGATAAAGAAAGAAAACTGTCTTTATGCTTTGAGTGTAAAAGACCTGGACATTTCAAGGCTGATTGCCCCAACCTAAAGAAAAGTGTCAAGAAAACTAAAAAAAAAGCAATGATTGCTACGTGGAGCAACAGCGACAAATCTAGCTCCGATGAAGAATCTGAAGATGTCATAAATCTATGTTTCATGGCACAAAAAAATGAGATAAACTCCAAAATCACTCAAGAATATTCTTTTGATGAATTACAAGATGCCTTTTATGACCTAATGAAAGAATTTAGAAACATTTCTGATAAAAATAAAAATCTGAAAATAACATGTGATACCTTATCCAAGAAAAAAGATAAAATTCAACAAAGAAATAAGATTTTAGTAGAGAAAAATGATTCATTGAGAAAGAAAGTTCAAATGCTAAAATCATTGGTTGATAAGTTCACATGGAGTTCTGAAAAATTAAAAATGATCTTAAATAACCAAAAAGCTATCTATGATAAAGCTGAAGATTATAGTCCTAACAAGAAATAAAAGCTCTTAAAGAATCTTTATACTAAACCAACATCATCATATTTCTCTTCAAATATTGCTTGTTTCTGTTATGATAAGATAGGACACAAAGCACATGCATATATTTATAGTAAAATTGATGAAAATTCAGTTAAGAAAATTTAGATTCCTAAGGGAATCATGAATGCTAACCCTAAAGGACCCAAGAAAACTTGGGTATCTAAATCAGCCACTTGATTGTTTTGCAGGAGTATCTTGCAGCTGATTAAGTTGAAAGAGCATGGTATTTAGACAGCGTCTGTTCAAGATATATGATGGGTGACAAGGATCAATTCATCATCCTTGAGAAAAAGAATGGAGGATTGATCACTTTTGGTGATAATGGAAAAAAAAAATTATTGGTATTGGTAAAATCAAACTCTCTCCCTCCATCTTTATTGAGAATGTTTTACTTGTTAATAACTTAAAATATAATTTATTAAGCAAAAGTCAATTGTGTGACAAAGGGTTCAAAGTCATTTTTGAATCATCTCTATGCATAGCCACTAGTCCCTTTGATAATAGTATTATGTTCATTGGACATAGACGTGAAAATATCTACATGGTTGATCTTGATGAAATAACCATGAAGAGAGGTCAATGTTTTATTGCTAAAGATACTAAGATCAAAGAAACTACTTGGCTATGGCATCGTAGATTAGGTCATGCAAGCATGCACACTTTATCAAAATTGGTTGCCAAAGACTTAGTCAAAAGCTTATCTAAATTAAACTTTGAAAATGATCATGTTTGTGATGCATGTCAACATGGTAAACAAACTAGGGGGAGTTTTAAATTCAAAAATATTATTTCAACATCTAGACCTCTAGAATTAATCCACATGGACTTATTTGGACCTACTAAGACCTCAAGCCTAGGAGGAAAGAAATATGGACTTGTGATCAATAATAATTTTTCATGTTTTACTTGGGTTCTTTTTGAAGTTTGCCGATCGAGCCCATCTGACACAAAATCGAGCCAGCTCTCTTAAGAGGATAGAATGATGCTTTACATAGAAATTCTACTCGAGCCAATCTAAAGCATGAATCAAGCCAGCTCGATGGAGTCTTACAGGTGCAACGGCTAGTTCTACAGAAGTCTACTTTCATCCAGAATCTTTTTTTAATGGCTAACTTTGATCTCCAATAGTCATAAACGGTCAGAATTCTTATCAAATCACCAAAAATCTTTTGAAAATGATTAAGGACAAAAGAGAAAAGAAAAATATAAAAGAAAAATATAGTTTAAGATCTGGATATAACCAAAAAGGAATAAAGAGAGCACTTTGAGAAAAGTCAGTCTGAAAGAAAGTTTACCAACTCTCATTCAATACTTTCTTGATCCTTCTGAGTGCATTCAAAGAGGAAAGAAAGTATTTATTAAAAACATTCAAAGCATCCTCAAGAAGAAAAGCTATAGTGACAACTATCCAAATCGAAATAAGATTTCACAGTGTTGTATTTACCTCTTTATCAAATTTGGTGTAAGAGTTTCAGCTGGGACTGAAACTTGAAGGATTATTATTATACCAAACTTAGTTTAGTTTGGGAAAGCCTTAGTTGAAGATTTGTAAAGGTTTTGATTGGTTGGTCTGGATAAAACCAATTAAGTTTGTTTGTGAGCTCAGTAAAAACAAACACGCTATAATCACGTGATTATAGTAAAAATTTTTAAGGGATTACTTGGGGAGTAGATGTAGGTGTTGAAAGTGCACCAAACCACTAAAAATCTGTTGTGCTTGTGTGTATGCTTCTCCTCTTGTGTGTTGGTCTTTTCTTCTACTTCTTAATAATTTTTTGTTCTGCACGGTCCTTTATTTACTCTGCATATGACTCACTAAATTTGCTAAAAGTTTTAATAACCCAAATCATCCTTCCTCTTGGATTGTCTAGCTGGGCAACAAGGCTGTTACTATTTTTGTTATTTCTACTACCTACAAAATAAATTAATTTGATTAACATAGCTCAAATTGTTCAAATTGATCAAATACATGGCACAAATTAATTTAACCTAGCACTAAATTGATACAACTTAATCTAATTAATCTAATTTATATAAATTAATTCAAAGTAAACTAATTAATATAATCTAATTTACTTCAAATTAATTCAAGTTTAATTCAAATTTAATTAAAATTATTTAAATTAACATAAATTATAAAAAATAAAATAAAATTAATATGACATAATGGAATTTAAAATAGTTATAATTTGGATAATCCAATTAACATAATTAATCTAATTACTATAATTAAAATAAAATAATACAGCATAAATTAGTTATAATAATATAAAAATATTCAAACATAACTAAATTATTTAAAATAAAATTTTTGAATTACTATATCAAAAAAAATTATCTGACCAGTTGATGAAATGTGGAACATGGGGAAGTCGGAGCCTGAGTGGGAAAGTCGGAGATCTAACGATCAAAACACCAGAAAAAAATAATAATAATAAAGGTAGAAGTGGACCTAGACAGAGGGGCAGGGGGACCAGGGGTGGGGCTGAGGAGCTAGGGGACAAGGGACTGCAGGGATCCAACAACTAAAACAACAAAAAAAAAACCCAATGGAATGTAGGGCCGAATAGGGGGTGGAGGCAGTGGGACTGAGGGGGTTGGGTGGAGAACCATAAATCGAACGACAGAGGGCAGGAGGGATCGAGGTGGGGTTGGAACTAGAGAAAAAAGGCCAAAATGCGAGCGGATGGGGGCGCGGGGGGATCGAGGGTGGGGTTGAGGACTGTGCCGGATGGGAAGCTACGATCGGACGGTAGGGGATAGGAGGACCAGATGTAGGCCTAGGAATGGACGACCGGGTGGGTAAGTGGTGGTCAGACGATAGGGGATAGGAGGTGGTGTGGGCCTGGGAATGGATGGTCGGGGAGGGGGGGTAAGCTACATGAAATCACCGGGTGAGGGCTAAGGCGATTTCATTGAACTCACTCCTATCGAACACGTGGCATAAGACTTGGCGTGAAATCATCCTTTGAGGAGGCAATTTCACATGTTTACTATAATTTTGGACATAAGTTCTGAACGAAGGTATTTTTAAAATTAAGTAATAAAAAATAATTTAAAAAAATCCCTAAAACTATCTATTCAAATTTTAAAATTAAAAATGAGAAGGTTACTCTCTTTAATACGACGCATATCCTATCCGCTGGATAAAGAAAATTGAGTATGGAGAGTTTTTAACCATAAGGAAAAAATGATCTCCTCTCACTCTCTCACTAAGATCCAGTTCTGTTGGCTTTTGACCGATGGAAAATTCTGTATCCTCCAAAATGATTACACAGTGACCTATAAACAAAGACATAACCAGATTCTGAAAGATAAATATCTCTGTATTGTACTTTGATTAATCTATCAACATTGGTATTAGTTCATATAAATATTTTCGTCTGATGATCAATGTATTTGTCCATGAATAATTACTCTCGAAACACGCATATCGAGTCATGAAGATGATCACAATTTAATTTATCTACAGGTCGTAGTAGTAATTATCCATTGTTTATTATATTTCACAACATAGATTACTATGCATTAATCTGTCAAAGTTTTTTCTTAAAGTTTACTGGTGGGTGGTATTTAATTTTTGCACACTGGGTGCAAGCTTTACTTTAACAATGTCCACTCTTCAAGTTATTAAAAAATAAGAAATTCATCCTAAAAATTAGCCCTTGCAGGCCTCAGTAACCGCCACTGAAAGATGGTGGGAGGCTGTTACATGATGGAGGACATTGTTGGTGGCGAGGCAGGCCGAAGAAAGGCCATCTGCCGGTGAGGCCGCTGATATAAGAGAAAAGGGTCGATTTTTAAACATCCTCGATTGCTGTCTCACACCACCGAGCCAAATAGCACTGGCTTGTATCTCAAGCAAGGCATGCGGATGGTGGGATGATGGGTTCTGATTGGTGCACCGAGTGTTGTCGTGCAAAATTCTGGCCTGCCGTTCCAAGTTAGGCTACGCGCCATCTGATTCAGGTGAAGGCCTGGGTCAAATGGGTGCTAAAGTGGGGCGTCCCGCTAGTGCGTTGAGCCGCCGCTCGTGTTCCAGGTGAACCCCTGCCTCCAAGGTAGGGAGGTACTGCATGAGGCTGGTTTCATGGGGCACCGTGCACATGTGCAAAGCACGCGCGGCACTGCAGCACTCATGCGCGCTGTGCACAGCACGCATGTTGCATGCATGCCACGCCAGGCCCATGCGCCGGTGTGGAGTGTGCGGCACTGCAGCATGCCGTGCACGGCTCAAGGGCGCCCATGTGCATTTGGGACGGCGCGCGTGCCTCTGCAGTATATGCGCGCAATGTAAATATTTCACCGCAGTACGTAGGGCACCACAAACACTGCCACATCATGATGACGTCATCAATGATGAAAATTAATTATAATTTATTAAAACATTAGACGACACTGAAATGATGTATCCATCGCATGATCTGACACGTGGCATGTTCGTTCCAGGATCATGTGGCATACATGATGATATGGATGTCATATGGATGCTACATGGCTGACATGTGGCAGCTTATGTGGCTGATGTGTCACCTAATATCAAAAAATAAATAAAAATATAAAAATATTTATATATTTTATTATTGAATGTATATAATTTTCATAAATTATAAAATCAGTTACATTATTGACTGGAATGTATATTTGATTGATTGTATTTTTCTCCATGTTTTTGGGTAGATGGTTATGATACATACCGGCCCTAAAGATATTTCAATTTGCCGGAATAAGTTTCATACTTATAAAATGGATGCATTTGGATAAGATGTATGACTATCGTTGGGCACTGTAAGGATCACCTTCAAGATGGTGCCTTATCATAGAGAAAGATGCAATCAAAGCCATAATCCAATCTTTACTAGCTTCTTTTCAAACTCTTGAAAATAATATCAAAGCTGAAAGATTAACAACTTTTAGCGATGTTATGCATGAGATTGAGTTAATGGAGGAGCAGGACATTATATCTCAACTAAGGAAATCAACTATTTTGTCCCTTAATAATAATATCTCACATGCAAAACATAAAAATGCTGAAAAAAAATGCCAGGGATGTATTGGAATATGAAAGCAACAGCAAGAATTATAAAGCAAAGAAAAGTTTTTTTTATTTCACGAAGAAATTTAAATATACAATGGATAGATGAAAATTTTCTTATGAGGATAAAACTTTCCATATATGCTCTATGTATGTAAATATCTTTTCATGTTTCGTATATGTGAATATTTCTATTCATTTTTAATATATGCGCTGCTTTCTTGTGCTATATTTTTTGAGTGGGAGTCTATTCTTTCATAAGAATATTTGTTAATCTTATCAATTTTGTGCAAATTGAACTAAGATATGAGTATTAAACATTTGCTACGTAGATGGTAATTTTGGGCATCGCTCAATTTTTTATTCTAGGTTTTATGCTTAATTTTTGTTATCTTATTTTGTTATTTGTGGCAAAATTATTATATGTTAGTATTAGTTTTGTGATGTACGTTTTATGTAGCTTACTTGAAATGATATTAAAATAAATTATGGTTGATTTGAATAAGGCTCAGAAACTTAACGATGAAAATTTTAATATTTGGCATCATAAAATTCCATACATCCTTGAAGAGAAAGAGACTCCGGAAGCATTGAACAACACTATGGTTGAACCACTGCCTAGCAATATTGTTCAACATTGTCCTAACCAACAAGCTTTTGAAGTTTGGAAAAAAATAATAATACTGCTCCCATAACATTACTGAGCACTATGGAAAATGACATGATGTGTGAGTTTGAACAGTATGTTATGATTAATGCAAACATAAGAACAAGTTTGACCGCACTTTTGCAACTAAACTTTGGAGGTTAACTATTAAGTTTGACACTCTTCGTGATGCAAGTCATATATTGACAGATGAGTGTTCAGGATGTGATAAGATTTTTAATTAGCTCTTGAGAGCACATGAAGATTAATATGATTCATAATAAAAAAATCATAACTTTTGATGATATTGCACGTCACTTAGAATTAGAGGATGAGGGTCTTCAGGCTGCCAAATCTTCTAGCGATGTGTTTGTTGCTGAAACATCCAAAGTAGGAGCTTTGTCCTCTAAGCATGAAAGGGGTCACAAGTCCTTCAAGAAGGGTAACAGGAAAATCAGGTGAATTCTGGCTAGCGCAAGAAGACAAGGCATGTTAAGAAGGACAAAAGCAAGGTGTCTTGCTTTAATTATCAAAAAAAAAAAAAGGATTATTTCGCTTAGGAGTGTACCGAGCCGTAAAAAGTTTGTCCTGACTCCTTTGCTTCAAATATTTATATTTATAGTTGCTTATTTCTAATTGATTGTCATCCTGTGTGAATTATAAACTCAAGAGCGACTGATCACATAACTCAAGATCGTGAAGCATATATGGAGTTTCTGAAGGAACTTTTTTGGTATATATATAAGATCAATATTAAAAAAAAATATAGCAGAAGAAATCTAATACAACATGTGTCTATGAGATCGCATCTCATAGTTTCAGAACCAATCATACACTAAAGATCAAGACATTAAAAGTAATTTTGGAAGATTAAATCTTTATCTTTGCATAGATAAATCTGTAATGCAATTTGATGATCGTGGATGTATTGTCGGTTCCTTGAAGTCCCATAAGTGTCCGACCTCTATAGGTATCCATACAAAATCATCATCTGATAAAAATATGATCTTACTGGGGTGCTAACTCTCTTGCAGAGATCCTCTTTGATGATGAATTTCTTTTGCCTCTTTGTTGAAAATCTTCTTAAAGATTTCAACCTTTCCTCTTCATAGATCATGCTCCGCACATGAATGGATTAGAAACCTATCATGATCCTTTCTTTATTTTCTTCTCAAGTAAATCCAACATGCAGTCCTTTTTAATTTTCTTCTTAAAATAATCTAGTACTCTTTCTTTTTGGTCTATCTCTCTCTTTTTTTTTCTCATGTTTATCCAACTCTTAGGCATAGAACTCCTTCCAGATGAAAAAACAATGGAGCATCCAACTCCTTGAGCATCAGAGAGAGAGGAAGAAAGATGGGGCATTCACCAAAGAGGGCATGAGGAGGGAAGAGAGCAGAGAGAGAGAGAGAAGAAGAAAGATGGGGCATTCACCAAAGGGGGCATAAGGAGGGAAGAGAGCTTCAGATTGGAGAGAGGAGAGGAGGAATGTATCTTCTATTTCACGTGAAATCACAAGAGTGTGGGGATAAGTGGGGTGTGGGAAAAGCTAGGTGCACAAGATCACCCTCTCAAGATGAGATATTATCTCATCTTATAATTAATGATAACCCTTATCATATAGAGTCCTACTGCAATAAGTTTTTGATAAGTCAAACCTTTTGACCAGTTAGATGGCGCCCTCACTTTTTTGGCATGAGAAAAGTTACATGAGGAAAGATGGCACCAACACTTGGCCATGAGGAGTCTTTTTATAGGTTAATCATTTTTAGATGGATAGAGACCCAAGTGGCTTGGACTTTGACTAAGTTAAAATCTTTATCTCATAAGAAGTCCAATTGCCTTTGGGTTTAGGGTTTCTATAAATCCTAATAGGTTTAGTCAACCTAGATCAAGTCCAGTCCACCTAAATATCCATTTAATTTGACTCAAACTCAATCCAAATTTTTTAATTTGATCAAATCAAATTAAATAACATTGCAACAATTGCATATAAGTCCTCCTATAAACTCACAAACTATTAGTAAGTCCTCTCTTGCAACTTTTGCATTTTAGGATCATTAATTTATAATAATTATAAATTAGTCTATTATCAATCACATAAATAATCAAATTCTAAGATGATTCAAAATCATAATCCACCATCTGATCAGACACAACTTCTTTATGTGTGATCCTATAGGTTCTGTTCTATCTGATAGTGAGATATATTATGATCTCCATCAATAATATTATTGAAACTCTTTTTTTCAATGGATTAGAATAATTCTAACTCATCCAATAAGAATTATTGACCATCAAAATAATTTTCGTGGATTCCACAATCCATCAATGATATCTAGCAACATATAGTGGCATTCCAACAGAACAATATGGATGAACTTCTAGGTGCAGTTATCGTATGATACAATCCTTTAATCGTAAGTCTCAACATGATGAAGATTATGAAATTTTTCATCAAACCCCATTATCTATCATATGTTAAATTCATTCAACTCAAGTTTCTATTATAAAAATGCTAGAAACCCTTTTTTAGTATTCACGCTGTCCTGGCCAAGGTCTTCTGAACTCAGTCTTCTAAATCACATAGAACTTTTCCTTATCTACCAAGATCGATAGATTTCTTTTAGGTGCATACCCTATTTCTACAATTAATTTACTACGGCCAACATACACTATAAGTACTCAAATGGGTAGGAGACCAAGTGTATGTGCAGTTAAACTATAACAACTACATTATGAATAGTCGAGGTATCGCAAGTCAAAAAACTAATCATACTACTATAACATTGAGTAAGTCACTGATAAGTAGGTAGACATCCAAGTGACTTATCGTATTAATCATGCTCGGTATCCTTATTTTTTTAACAATTATAGACTTGAGATTCGTCTATCTTAAAAGAGGAGCGATCTTATACCAATCTATCTAGATCAATCATCATTCCTGTAATGATTTATTAATCAAGAGTATTTAGAAATTAATCATCAATGATGTATATGTCTTAAATTCTCAATTCTTAAAAATATGTGTCATCATCTTATTAATTTCTTAGATGATTTATAGATACATAAATAACATGAATGAACTAAATAATCCAATAATAGAAATGTCAAATACAAAATTATATCCTAGAATAAATATATGCCTCAGCCTGATTGGCTTCTAGGGCATACATCTAATAATTTCATCAGATTCCAGCTAGCATTAAATGAATATATGTAGGAAATAATTTAAAAATTGAAGTTAAAGATATTGGCACCTACAAACTATCGCTGCATGGTGGACATACTTTGCTCTTGCATGATATCCTATATGCCCTCGGCATTTGACAGAATTTAGTTTCAATAATAGTCCTTCTTGGCTTTTGTTACTCTTTAAACTTTCATAGTTATTGTTTATCTATGTACTCTGGCACTGTATGTTATGGATCTAGATTTATTTCAAATGGTTTTATGATTCTAGACATATATTACAACTATGTTGACAAAAATAGTTATTTTTCTTTATTTGCATCTAATTGTTCTTCCACTATTGATGCAAAAATATGGCATGCACGATTAGGACACATTAGGAAAGAAAGATTAACTCAATTAGCTAGAGAGGGCTTTTTGGGCCAACTCGCTAATAAAAACTTATCCACATGTGAGCATTGCTTAGTTGGAAAGGCTACTAGAAAATCTTTTGGGAAAGGTACCAGATCGGAACTTCCATTGCAACTCAATCACTCTAATTTGTGGACCAATAAATATGAGGGTGAGGCATGGTGCCTCATATTTTATCATGTTTATTCATGATTATTTATGATATGGTATTGTTTATTTGATTTTTCATAAGTCAAAAGCATTAGATTGTTTCAGACATTTTCTTATACCGGTGGAAAATCAATTAAACCTCACTATTGAAGTCTTGAAATTGATTGAGGCCATGAATATCTTTCTGATCAATTTAGAGAGTTATGTGATGAGAAGGATATTTTACAATAATTAATTATTCTTGGTACTCCACAATAAAATGATGTTGCGAAAAGAAGGAATAGAACCCTTCTAGATATGGTTAGGTCAATGATGGCACAAGTGAATCTTTCCATTTCATTTTGGAGGGATGTTTTACTTATGGCTGCCTATATACTTAATTGAGTACCCTCCAAATCTGTTACTTCCACATCTTATGAATTATGATTGAGTAGGAAATATGAACTCAATCATTTAAGACCCTAGGTGGTCGACTGCATATATTCATGACTTTCTTATAAATATGGAAAATTGGGTCCCCATGGGAAAAAATATCTTTTTTAGATACCCTGAACACTCCAAAGAATATGTGTTCATTGGTGAACAAGTAGATGGAAGTATTTCAGAAATTGAGTCACGAGATATTACTTTTTTAGAAGATTTTTTCCAAGCAAGGGCAATTTATAAAAGAACTTTTATCTCTATGAGATGGAAGATCTTGATAGAGGAAGTGATCCTTATCAATCAATAGAAAGGGATGAGATTTTATAACCACTTCCTAATTTAAGTGGGAGTGGTTCTTTGAACCTACCCTAAGGTGGACATTTATGTCATAGTGAATGTAAAGGTATCCTTCGTCGATATTTTTATTGAAAAATATATCCCAAAGTCAATCATCAGCCTATTGATGGTTGTGCTAACATTATAAATGTAAATGATTTATTATTGAATAAAAATTTATTTTGATATTTTTCATCATAAATCTACATCTTCTAATGAACTCCAGTGTTGTGATGAAGTCTTTAGGACTATTTAAATTTAATAAAGAGAGAATTTATCAATTAGTCCTTAAATTTATTTATGACCAAATAATACGTTGTTACCTAGGATAACAATATTTATTGAGTGTAGATCATTGTGTGCCATATAAGTTGGTTATCCTCTTAACCAAGAAGTATGGAGACACTGGTATAGCATACAGATGAGATGTAGGGATATGTTATCACAGAACGTGACCAACTTTGAAGCATTCTACTGTCAATAATTACTTTGATGGGATATGGGTATAGTATTCCTTCGATCTAAGATCGTCATGATGACTTGCAAGTAACTTATTATACTTTAGTGCCAGACTACATAAATTTTTAATTCAGTGATGGAAGATTTTTGGGCACAGTCAAGTACTTATGAAGTTAATGAGTAATCAAGATGGAATTGACTACTCCAAGGATTGGAGAAAATGCATCACTATATTTTAATTTAGCAAAATCTTGACCAAGGTAATCCATAAAATGGATTTGATATTTTAAAATATAATATGGATGACCTAATCAGGATTAACAATCAAACCCTAAGTCATCCTATGAGCATTCATAGTCAAGAGGATGAGTTATACCGAAACCATATCCACATGGCTTCTAAGAGTGTTTCTTTACACATTCGATCTATCCGACCATCGAGTATCATTGCTAGATGGTCACATTGATTGATTTAAAAATTTATTCCTGTACTATCGACTTAGGTTCAAACCTATAGAATCACATACATCTGATCGGATAGTTGATCAATGATTAAGTATCATTTTAGGATTAAATAGCCAATATGATTGATGTTTGACCTAGTGCAAATGTTACTGAAGGATTAATTAGTAATCAAATTACTAATTAGCTTAATCTGATTGAGCATAGGGTTGAGATGGAGTCTAATTGAATAATATTTAATTAAATTTGGTTTGAGCTTGATTAGATCAAGTTTAATTAGTTTATGTGTAAGCCAATTGCAAAGAAGAATAATTTTTTGTTGAATTAGAACTTGAGTGCACCTAATTTCTAATTTGACTAAAATTTAAAGTAGATTTAAATTTAATTTAATATAATTTAATTAGATTTTTAATTGAACTAGGAACACCATTAATAAGGTTGCACCAAGATCTATTTTGATTGGATTTAAAATTTGCTTTAAATAGTCAAAACATTAAAGTCCTAGTTTAACTGAGACTCTCTCACTTGCACCACCTCACCCTTGCCCATGCCCAGCCTTGGAATTTGCATGAGATTTCTCACACCCAAAGAGACCCCATGCCACCCCTTGCACCCCCATATTTCTTAGATGGAAATTGGTTTAGACCAAGTCAAAATTAGGAAGTAGTTTTGATTTAAAACTCTATTTGATGGAGTTTGAAGAAAGCAAAACTCTATCCCTATATGGTGCCAATTAATCAAATTAATTCCTGATTTTTTTGATGGAAAAGAAGGAGTTTTTGTGCACCAATTTCCTAGAGTCCATGCTAAAAAAATAGGGAGGAGGCACCCAAGAGTTGGGCGCCCTAATCCTTGTTTTAATTGGACATTCCTTTCTAGATGTTTGACCTAGAAAAGGACTCTCCTATTTCTCTCTATTTAAAGAAAGTTTGGGCATGGGATTTCTACAGCATATAGACCTAAGAGAGAGGGTTTGGGCATGAGTTCCTTAGATGCAAGAGGGTTTTGAGCATGGGCTATTGTAAGGATATAAATTTGTTGTGCCTTGGTGAGAGAAAAGTAAGATAGAAGAAAGGTCTTTCCTAGGTTTTCTTTTAGATCTTCTTTCATAAATTTTTGAGAGAAAAAGGTAAGGAAGAAGTCCTCTCTTAGATCCTACCAATCTTCTTTTAGTCCTTGTAAGGTCCAAGCAACTTGAAGATTGATCATCAAAAGAAGGATCAGTATAGTACTAGTACACTGTGCTGATTTTCAGATACTGGACTTTAGATCAAGATCGAGGCTTCATGTGGATTTCTATAGAGACTGAATGCATGTGCGGATTGAAGCAACAACCTTAGTCTCAGATCAGCAAGTAGAGATCTCAACCCATGGAAAAGGTATTGAGATTTGATCTCAATAACTGTCTAGATTAGATCTAGAAATTATTCAATGTTGATATGATCAACATTTTTATTTTTGCTTTATATTTAATTTTTAGATTTGTTGATGCAGAATTTGGTCATCGTCGAAATCAGCTAGAGCGGAGGTGGACGAGATCGCCGTCGGAGACTTGCAAAATAAAGTTCTGTTCGAAGCCGATGGGGGGTGGCTCCAGCAGAACCCTCCGATGATCAAGTCAGCTCTGGCCAATAGGAATGGAGTGCTCGGGAATGAGTTCCACAGAGCTTAGAGAAGAAAAGGAGAGCTTAGAGCTTAAAGCTTAGAGATCAAAGATTAGAGTTGGCATATCTGGAGGGTCCTTTTTATAGGCGGAGCTTGATGGTGACAGCTGTAGCCGCATGCTAGTGGGCCGCTTGAGGTTTGATGGAGTCAGTCTCAAGGAAAGGCATCGTCTGCAGTAGGTTGATGGTGACAACCATCGTCGCCTGATAGCGGATCACTATCGCTTGCGGTGGATTGATGGTGATGGTTGCAGCTATCTTGATACTGAGCCACTCGAAGCCGAATGAAGGGTTGAAGGGCTTCGACGTGTATCCATTTTGGAGGAGTTCGGACTCCTAAAAAGGAAGCTCAGAAGGAGTTTGGCTCTCGTAGGCATCTAGCTGGAGGTGTGCGGCTAAGGCTCGATCACTGGAGAGTTTGGTAGGAGCTCGATCGACCGAAGGGGATGTCTGGGAGAAGTTCGGCTTCTGAAGAATTCCGACCGAAGGGGGTGTCTAGGAGGAGTATGGCTCCTGAAGAAGTTCGACCGAAGGGGATATCTAGGAGGAGTCCGGCTCCTAAAGAAGTTTGATCGAAGGAGATATCTAGGAGGAGTCTACTGAAGAAGTCCGACTGAAGGGGAAGCTTGGAGGGAGCTCGACTCCCTCAGGTGCCTGGTTGGAGGAGCATGGAGAGAGTTCGACTCTTATGGGAGTTCGACTAAAGTTCGGCCACTGAGGAGTTCGGCTAAACCCCAGCCGCTGAGAGTCTGAAGGAGCTCGACCGCTAAGCAGTTCGACTGGCTTTAGGAGTTCAGCCAAGACCCATTCGCTGAAGCTCTTCTATGGCTATCGACCGTATCAGGCTGAGCACCGAACTAGACTTCGACAGGAGTGGGGTTTATCCCCAATAATATTCCCCCCCACTCCCAAGTTCACAACTCAAAGAAAGGGAGTGTAGAAAAGGCGACTGCCAAAGTTCTTGGACTCCGTGCTGTTTAGTCGAAGTTGGGGAGATCTCATTTTCAGCTAAAGTTGATTTGAAGTTGAGCCTGGGAGATCTCTATCTCCAGCCGAGGTTGAAGTAGGCCTCATCTCCCACAGTCGAGGTCGGAGGTTGAGCTCATCGAGGGCGACATTGTCTCCAGCAGTCGAGGCTGACTCGTAGGAGATCTTCTCTCCTACAGCTAAGGTCAATACGAGCGCTCGAGAGAGATCCGATCTCTGGCCGATGTTGTCATGACCGCTCAGGAGAGATCTTATCTCTAGTAGTCGAGTTTGCCTCAAAGGACATCTTATCTCCTATAGTCGAGTTTGCCTCAGAGGACATCTTATCTTCTATAGCTGAGGTTGGCCCGGACCCTCAGGGAAGATCTTATTGAAGGAAAATCCTGATTTTTCAGGCCAAGTTCGTTCAGATCTGATCAGATCAAGAGATATATTTCAAAAATTTTTTTTTTAATCTAGATCAGATTTGAGATATTTTACATCCGATTCTTATTATTTTAATAATTAAAATAAAATCAAATAAATTAAATCAAATTTAATTTACCTTGAAGTGGGTAATTCTATTACCCAATGATGATCCTGTGAGCAGCGGAAGGTTCTGGATCTAGCCATGCAAGTGCCTGACCTCTACTGGTATCCACTCAAGCTGGATCTGAAGATCTTCTTCTTCTCTATCATATTTCCAAAAATCAAATCTGGATCTGATCTGGAGGATCTTCAAAACACTTTTCGAAGATCAGCAGTCATCCTTTGTAGCAGCGCAGCCTTCTAGCTTTCAGTCGCCTTTCTCTCATCTAGATTGCACCAACCAAGAGTCCAAACCTCTTTAGACGTGGAGAGGAGAGGGAGAAGGTGCTTTGGCATGGAGAAGGAGAGGAGAAGCAGCCTTAGGGCATGGAGAATTGTGTTTTTCTTTGAGTTGGGCGTAGGGTCTTATTTATAGACTAAGCATGATCCAGCTCCTCTTCTTCCCAACCAATCACAACCCTTTTTGAAATCAGATCTAAATCTGATTGGTAGGAATAGAGTCCCCTGGATTCTTTCTTAGAGGGCACCTAAGATCAGTCAAAGTTGGTTCTTAGGAGAACTCTAATTGAAATCCAAAAAGGAGATGGATCTCTGTCCAACAGGAACTCCTGGCGGCCTCCAACTTGGGCAACGCCAAGGGTGGCGTGCGCCCTCCTTCCTTGCTAGGTTTGGCAGGGGGAACAGGCCCCCACCAGCTCTCTAATAGGTGCGTGACATGTGACAGAAGTTAAAGTGTCAATGGTCAATGTTTGACAGTCAAAGGTCAACTTTTGACCAAAGTCAAAGGACAGAAATGGTAGGTGACCAAAAATGGTAGGTAATGTCTTACAAAATAAGACAATCTTTTCTAACTTGCATAAGCTCCATCAGACAAATGAAGGACCTTCTAAATGAGCACAAACTTCTTTGGCTCAGTCAGGACAACTATTTATGATAGTAAAAGAAGAACGTTAGGTTCGATCGAGTGCTACATGATTTTTGAACCAAATTACTCATCAGATCAATTGAACTAGATCAGTTCATGATATCACCAGATTCAAACCCTTGTTTGTGTATCCAGTTAGATTCAGTTCTGTATGGTAATGGGATATGTCATGATCTTATCATCGACATATCGAAACTCCTTTCGTGGATCAGAACTCTTCTGATTCGAACAACTGAATGATCGATCTCTAAATCATTCTAATTGCTCCCAAAATCCACCAGTGACACCTAGCAGTATTGGTGGCAACCCATCAGAGCTGAAATGCAAACTCTCTTGGTGCAGCTACCTGTGTGATAAAGTTCTTCTATCTTAGCTCCGACAGATTGGGTTAAGTTGAACTCGTCAAACCTTAGTCTCTGTCAATATGATGTAATCTCGATTTCAAAGTCCAATGTGAAAATCTAAATAGAAACTCTTTCTATTATTTTCACTCTGCCATGGCCATGGGCTTCTGGACTTGATTCTCATGATCATCATAGGGCTGCTCCTCTACCACCGAGGTAGATAGATTCCATCTTGATGCTATCCAGTTCCTACAATGAACATGCTATAGCCAACATACACCTTAGGGTTTCGTATGGCTAGGAGATCAAGTAATGGTGTAGTCAAACTATAACACCCTCAAGGTGAACTATCGATGCATCTCAGATCAAAGAACCAGACACACTACTGCAGCATCGAGTCAGTCATTAACGAGAAGGTAGACTTTCTAATGACTACTCGAAGTGGTCACGCTCTGTGCTCCCGTTCTCTAACGAGTATCTTACTCTCGCTTTGGTGTCTCAACACCGTAGACTCAAGACTCATCTACTAAAGAGAAGCGATTGTACACCAACCTTCTGGATCAATCACCATCCTCATGATGATCCTATGGTCGGAAGCATTTTATAGTTAATAATGATTATTCATGTCTTAAATTTTCAACTCTTGAAAATATGAATTATTATTATCATTAACTCAAAGGATGTATCACAAACACTAAATACACATATGTGATAGAAAATAATCCATTTTATTGATTTTAGTAAAAATTATAATTTTGCCCCTAGAAGTATATTATAAGCGTCAGCCAATTCTGGTTTCTAGGGCACATATATCTAGCCGAGGTTGGCTTAGTCGCTTGGGAGGGATCTTATCTCTGGCCGAGGTTGGCTTCGGGCACTCGGGAGAGATCTTATCTCTAGCCGAGGTTGATGAGGGCGCTCGGGGGAGATCTTATTTTCTGCAGTCGAGTTTGCCTCAGGGAAGATCTTATCTCCTGCAGCCGAGGTTGGCCCGGACCCTCCAAGGGGATCTTATCTCCTACGGTCGAGGTTTCCTAGGGGAGATCTTATCTCCTATGGCCGAGGTTGCCTAGGGGAGATTTATCTCTTACGGTCGAGGTTGATGTGCGCGCTCGTGGGAGATCTTATCTTCTGTAGTCGAGATTGCCCCGGGGGAGATCTTATCTCCTACGGTCGAGGTTCATGAAGATCCTACCTTCTATGGACTTCGGAGCTTGGATTTAGCCTTTGCTCATGTTAGGATGAGGTTTTCCTCCTATTCTTAACGGACTTGGGAGCACATAAGGATCGTTGTCAGGGCCCTCTCCTCATCTCATCTAAGGTGAACGAGGCCTTTGACTTTGCTCATGTTAGGATGAGGTTCCCCTCCTATTCCTAACGGACTGTGGATGAGGTTCTTCAAAGCTCGGGAGAGTTTTCTTATCTCCGACCAAAGTTGGCTCCAAGGTTGTCGCTTGAAAGAGATCTATCTCTGGCGAGGTTCGATCTTGGAGAGACATCTTCGAGGTTATCGCTCGAGAGAGATCTTATCTCTAGCCGAGGTTGTCGCTCGGAAGAGATCTTATCTCTAGCCGAGGTTATCTGGTCGCTCGGGAGAGATCTTATCTTTAGCCAAGGTTGGCGGTTGCTCGGGAGAGATCTTATCTCTAGCCGAGGTTGTCTCGATCCGCTCGGGAGAGATCTTATCTCTAGCCGAGTTGATGCGATCGCTCGGGAGATCTATCTCTAAGCCGAAGGTGTCGCCGGAAGAGATCTTATCTCTGGCCGAGGTTGATACGGTCGCTTGGGAGAGATCTTATCTCTAGCCGAGATTATCGCTCGGAAGAGATCTTATCTCTGGTCGAGGTTGTCTTAGTCACTCAGGAGAGATCTTATCTCTAGCCAAGATTGTCTCGATCGCTCGGAAGATATCTTATCTCTAGTCAAGGTTGATGCGGTTGCTCGAGAGAGATCTTATCTCTGATCGAGGTTGTCTCGATCGCTTGGAAGAGATCTTATCTCTAGTCGAGGTTGATGCGGTCGCTCGAAAAAGATCTTATCTCTGGCCGAGATTATCGCTCGGGAGAGATCTTATCTCTGGCCGATGTTGACGCGGTCGCTTGAGAGAGATCTTATCTCTGACCGAGGTTGAAGGTCTTTGACCTGCCCATGTTAGGACAAGGTTCTCCTCCTGTTTCTAACACGGTGACTATTAACTGCTTCTTTCCCTATCATCACATAATTTTCATATCCAAAAATAATATTATTGAAAGAAAAGAATTTTATTGAAAGAAAGTTACTGGCAACACATTCCCGAATTCTTTGTGTTTTAGGGTTGTGGTAGCGTTGTTCCTCCGCATTATTTTAGGTGGACGACCTTTTCTATCTCATGCTGGCCTCCTCAATTTGGAGCATGCTTCTCTTGGCTTTGACGCTGGGAGGTGATGAATTGTTGATGTACCAAGCTCCTCCCCGGGGTAATGTTGATGATGCCGTGAGGCGGCCGACCTTGTTGTTTCTGGTTATGACAGAGCCCTTGGTCGATCTTCTCCTACTTCAGGCTGGCGTCAAAGAAATTTATCCAACTGCCCCTTTCTGACGAGCTTCTCAATTTTGTCTTGGAGATGGATGCATTCCTTAGTGTCGTGGCCGTGGTCGCGATGGTAGAGGCAGTGCTTGCTTCGATCGTGCTTGTTTGGGGGAGACCGCAACCCTTCTGGTCTTGGCAGCTGATTCTTAAATTCGATGAGAATTTAAGATCAAGGAGCATTGAGGGGGGCATAGTCGTGGAATCTTTTGGGATGAGGGCTTCTTTGCGCCCCTCTATCGGGGCTTCCTTGGTGGCGAGCTCAAGGAGTTCGGGCCCGCCTGCTCTCGAAGGGAGTCTGTGAGTGCGGTCGAACTTCGCTCAGCTCTCCATCAGTGATGGGTCTATCATACTCATCTACTAGCCACTCTCTTAAGGCTTCTTCGTCCTTCAACTTGAAGGCTTCTTCCACACGAGCATATCCCTCGGCCCGAGCCAGCAGATTGATGAAATCCCTGGGATACTTTTTTTTCAGGTAGAATAACAAGTCATTTTTCTGAAGGCCATCCTTGAGTGCGGCCATCGCAACAGACTGGTCTAGATTTTGGACCTCCAATATCGAAGCATTAAACTAGGTGACGTAAGTCCGAATGGATTCCCTCCGCTTCTGCTTGACGTTCATCAGAGAATCTGAACCTCAGCACAGACGTCGGCTACTGATGAAGTGAGCTATGAATTGATGGCTCATCTGATCAAAGGAGAAGATTGTACATGGCTTCAACATTGAGTACCAGTTTCTCGCTGCTCCCTTTAAGGTAGATGAAAAGGCTCGGCACAATATGGCATCTGAAGCACCATGGAGTAGCATCATGGTCCGGAAGGCCTTCAGATGATCAATCGGATAAGGGGTTCTATCATAGCTTTCATGTTGAGGGAGCTTGAAGTTTGGTGGGATGGGCTCTTGCATAATCTGGAGGAAGAAAGGGGGATCGGCACGGACGTCGGCATGATGAGTCGGGGCAACATGGCCGAGCTCTTCAATCCATCGATCCATCTTCCGCAGTCTGTGATCAAGGGCGTCGTCCTGGTTGTAGATCTTAGGGGACTTTCGGCTACAAATAAGAAAGGTCTCCTTCAGAGGAGACCCATGATCTGAACAAGGATCCTCGACTCTCTGTTTCTCTTTTCAAGGGATGGTGGGTACACCAGCTCGAGTACCCTTTCTTGGGGCCGATTTCTGACATTCGGATGGCAGATTTTTTGATGGAGTCACCATCGAAGGCTGCTGCATGGCCCGCATCACATTCGTGAGGTCACGGACCTATCGGACAAGTAGGTTGAACTGCTCCACATCCACTATGGATATAGGTGGAACCTGAGTTGCCGAAACTGAAGCAGGAGCAGATGGATCTGGATGGGATCGGACCATGGAGGCCGTCGATCATCGAGTTGAGGCTCTCCTAGGAGGCATTTTCTCTTCGAGAAAGAACTCTAAGAAGAGAGATTTCCAAGGAGGGAAGAGAGAAATCTATCGTCGAGCACTCCTTTAAGAACAAGGAAACCTCGGAGGTTCGATGCCCTTCCTCTAGCACTAATTTATTGATGCAGAATCTAATCATCGTCGGAATTAGCTGGAGTGGAGGTGGATGAGGTCGCCGTCAAAGACCTATAAAACAAAGTTTCATCCAAAGCCGATGGAGGGGGGTGGCTCCGGTAGGATCCTTCAACGATCAAGTCAGCTCTGACCAATAGGAATAGAGTGCTCGAGAATGAGTTCCACAGAGCTTAGATAAGAAGAGGAGAGCTTAGAGCTTAAAGCTTAGAGATCAGAGATTAGAGTTGGCATATCTGGAGGGTCCTTTTTATAGGCAGAGCTTGATGGTGATAGCTGTAGCCATGTGCTGGCGGGCCGCTCGAGGTCCGATGAAGTCAGTCCCAAGAAAAGGCACCGTTTGCAGTAGGTTGATGGTGACAGCCATCGCCGCCTGGTAGCGGATCGCTGTCACTTACGGTGGACTGATGGTGATGGCTGCAGCTGTCTTGATACTGAGCCACTCGGGGTCGAATGAAGGATTGAAGGGCTTCGATGTGTACCCATTTCGAAGAAGTTCGGACTCCTGAAGAGGAAGCTCGAAAGGAGTTCGACTCCCATAGGTGTCTGGCTGGAGGTGTGCGGCTAAGGGTCGATCGCTGGGGAGTTCGGTAGGAGCTCGATCGACTGAAGGGGATGTTTGGAAGGAGTCTGGCTCCTGAAGAAGTCCAACCGAAGGGATGTCTGAGAGGAGTCCGGCTCTTGAAGAAATTCGATCGAAGCAAATATCTGGGAGGAGTTCGACTCCTGAAGAAGTCCAATCGAAGGGGATGTTTGGGAGGAGTCTACTGAAGAAGTCCAACCGAAGAGGAAAGTTGGAGGGAGTTCGGCTCCCGTAGGTGCCTAGCTGGAGGAGCGCGGAGAGAGTTCGGCTCTTGCGGGAGTCTGACTGAAGTTCAGCCGCTAAGGAGTTTGGCTAAAGCCCGACCGCTGAGAGTCCGAAGGAGCTCGACTGCTAAGCAATTCAACCGGTTGTAGGAGTTCAGTCAAGATTCATCCGCTGAAGCTCTTCCATGGCTACTGACCGCATCAGGCTGAGCACTGAATTGGACTTCGATAGGAGCGGGGTTTACCCCCAACAAGATTTATTGCATATATGAATCATGTCATAAGATCCTAGATCTAGGAATTTCTTGCATACTTTATAGATTAATAAGATTAATCAATAGCTTCCGATGTTCTTATTTTGAAAAAGTTTTGAAATATATTCTTGCAAATCCTAGATTTTTTCTTCAATTAGTATCAGAACCTAGATCTTTTTGACATGATTTTTGTGCATGTTATAGATTAATTATTTAGATTAGATCTAAATTATAATCTAAAATTAAATATTTAGATCGTACTGATTGATCTTATAAGGTTGTCCTGCTTTAAGGTTTATCCTTTATAGTGAAAAGATAATCCTAGTTCGTGCAAATCTAAAGTTAATCATAAATATATTAGATATGATCTAAAAAAATTTATAATTTAATAGATTTAAAATTATTTAAATTTGAATGTATTAATTTTAGATTGCATAGACTGATCTTATAAGATTATCCTGCTATAAGATTTTTATTCTTACAGTAAAAAGATTATTCTAGTACGTGCTGATCTAAAACCTAATAAAAATATTAGATATGATCTAAGAAATTTATGATTAGAACTAAAAATATTTCAATGTGAATTTTATAATCATAAATATGTTAGATTTGATTTGAGATGATTTATGATTGTTTAGGATTGAAATTATATTAATTTTAATTTCATGAATATGTTTAGATAAGATCTAAAGTATATTTATGATTTTGTCATATGTATATTGATTATGAATCAAACATGCAACTGGTTGATAGAACCATATTATAAAAATATTTTATAAATATAAAAATTATTTTTAAAATGTCAAACTCCAACCATCAGCCCAAAACTTAATTAAAAATTAAGAGTTATTGGATTAGGATCTAGAATTATGAAATGAAGATCCTAAGTCAAAAATCATAAAATACTTAGGTTAATGGATTAGAGTAAATTAGATCCATTAATTGGGTTAGACCTAAGATTAGATTAAAGAATGAACGTAATTAGAGAATTGATTAAATCTAATTAAATATTATCTTAGATTAGGTCAAGATCTCTATAGATCAATTAGAATAATTATAGTTAGTCAAGTTTATATCTTTAACGAGAACTAAATGGACTTGATTCTTGGCTAAGTGATCTAGCTCGAATTATTAGGAGGATCCAATCGAAACTAATAACTAGTTAGTATCTAAGATAAGTCTGGCAGCTTATGATTGATGGTCTTTAATTGGGAGCTACTTGCACTGATTTGATCTTTGATGAGTTAATGGCATATCCCTTCCATCGATCTTACTTACCTGGCCTTCTTGGTGAAGTTATGTTTAGATCAAATCACTTGACAATTTAAGCTAACTCATGTTAATTAGGTAAATCAGTGTGATTGATTTAGGTGCTCCTAGACCATCCTACCTATGGTCTCCATTAATCTGATTTGGTGAAGTCAATAGGAGGATCATGATTGGCTGGTTCATCTAACTCTCTTCTTTAAAATAGGTTAACCAAATTTTCTAAAATTATTAGATCCTTAAAATAAAATAGTTATGATGATAACTAGATCATATTCTCCCATGAAGGTGGATGGTAATGGATCCAATAGTCTGGATGGATGTTAAAAGTGTCTTACGTTTGGTGTTTATCGAGATATTAAAATTATTATTCATCATATGATGATTAGGTCGCACTCTTTGAACGTCAATCAGGTTAGCCAGAGCTTTTCTTAGATCCTGTCATCATTCGTTTGATGCATTGAACTCAATCATGTTAATAATTGGACCTAATTAGGATTTTCAATGGAGGCCATAGCCTACTGAAAAGATACTTAGGGTAAAATCTAATACTAAAAATTATTTAAAGAAATAATTGGTTAAGAACCTACCTATAGATACACATGGGTTAACTAGAGCTTTCCTCAGGCCCGTATGCAATCTATGTGAATTCTAGTACCCACTAAAGAATTAGAAAATTTCTTGGATTGGAGGTAGAAGCTATCAATTTATATAAAATAGTGAAAGAAACTTTTGATTAAAGTCCAAATTTTAAGGCTTAATAAATCATTTACTAATTAGCCTTTTTGGTTCTTCTTTGTGTAGTTAAGGATAAATCCTAGTTGCTCTATTTACTATTAGACAGTGATATACTCATGGGACCCAACTTCGATAATAAGTATTGAAAGTTGAACATTATTCAACAGCACAAAGAGCTTCATGTTGGGACTTCTATACCCAATCTAAACAAAAAATCTAAGACTAACCTAAATCAAGTAGAGTGCTTCTACAATAAAAAATAGAGGCACTAGAAAAGAAACTGTCCTCAGTATATCCGGTGCTTCGCTTGACCCCAACTAGTTGAGCAAGAAGAAAAAGTAAGAAGTTGCTAATCAAGGATGTTATATGATAATATATTATAATTTCTCTATTCGTGATATCACTATTTAGGTATTGAATATCGAAAGTTCAATTTATATTTGCAATTCATTGCAAGAACTTTAAATTAGTAAAAAAATTAAAAATAACAAGCGATTCCTGAATATTGTAGATGGAAGATCGATTCCAGTTCTAGCTATGGAAAGAGTTCAGCTTATTTTTGATACTAATATCATTTCTTTAGATAAATATCACTACTTTTCTTCTTTTCTAATGAATATAATCTCTATTGGCCTTTTGGCCAAAGATGGTTATCATTTATCAATAAAAGAAGATTATTGTGATATCATTATGAATGATGTTACAATAATTTATGGATAATAAAAGAATGATATTTACATTTTATCACAACCTATGAGTGTAATGTACCCTTCTAAAAAATGCCCTAGATTAGATAATATATCTGATATCTACCTATGCCACTATAGGTTATGTCCCATTAACAAGAATAGGATAAATAGATTGACTCAAGAGAGAATCCTCGAAGTCAGTAATTATGAATCACTTCCAACCTGTGAGTTCCATCTTCTTAAAAGAATGATCAGGTCATCTTTTATTGAAAAAGATGAAAGAGCCACTGAGCTCTTAGGTCTAGTACATACTAATGTATGTGGACCTATGAGCACAAGTGCTAGAGGTAGATATTTCTACTTCATCATATTTACTGACAATCTATCTAGGTATGGGTACATCTATCTTATGAAATATAAGTCTAAATTATTTGAAATATTCAAACAATTTTATAATGAAGTAGAAAAATAAATAAAAAAAGTATTAAAACTCTTCGATCAGATCAAGAAGGTAAATACCTATCCAATGAGTTCTTGACATATTTAAAAGAGAATGAAATTATCTCATAGTGAACTCCTCCAAGGACACCACAGCATAATGGTGTATCGAAAAAAAAAAATCAAATCTTGTTGGACATGGTTCGATTAATGATGGGATTTACTAGTTTGCCTATTTTATTTTGGGGTTATGCTCTTGAGACTGTATGTTTTATATTAAACAATGTTATGAGTAAATCTATTGCAAAGACTTTATATGAGATATGGATTGGGCATAGGCCTATACTCTCTCACCATTGGGTTTGGGGTTGTCCATCCTACATCAAACATTTGCATATAGATAAACTTGGATCCTAGTCTAATAAGTGTGTGTTTATAGGGCACCCCAAAAAAACTAAGGGTTACTATTTCTATCATGCTGAAAAATAAAAGATGTTCGTCAGTAATAGAACAATCTTTTTAAAAAAGAAGTTCCTTGCTAAAGGAAACTATTGCCCTTAAGGTTGAACTTGAGAAAGTTCAATAGATAGAAAATTAATATAGTTAGCTGAATCAGAACCAGATTTAATTAGATCAAACTTGGAGTCCAGTGTACCTATACTATTAAGACAATCTGGTAGAGTACCGCATTAATCGATCAAATACTTTGATTTCTTGATCTGGAATGATGATCCTATCAAACTTGATGAGAATGATGAGAATCTGATCACCTATATGGATGCAATACAGAGACTTGATTTTGAGAAAAGGCTTGAGGCCATGAAATTCAAAATAGAGTTTATGAAGGTTAACAATGTGTGGACATTGGTTGACCCATCCGAAGATGTTACACTACTACAAAAATGGCCTATTGCAGTGCTTACTATGGCAGCGATTTTCGAAACCGCTGCCATAGCTCCTACGACAGTAATTTTCATTAACCACTGCTATAGGTCGGATCTATAAGAGCAGTTCATTGTAACATGGCCATAAGTCAGATCTATAGCAGTGGTTAGTAGGAATCACTGCTATAATCTGATTTATGGCAGCAGTTAATTATAACCACTGCCATAAATATATATATATATATTTTAATATTATATAATTTTAAAATTTAATGCTCATCTTCACCATTTATTATCTAAATAATTATCATTAGAGTGTCATCATAAAAGGTCGCCTCGATCCGATGACCCTAGCTTCGTCGATCAGAGAAATTTGATTTCGATGATTACGAATGATGGTGCGATGATTTGATAGATGGAGACCTCTGATGGATCTAATAATCTACAATAATGATCTTGGTGATGTTTATAGTATACTATCAAAGTTTCACTTCAATCGGATATCGTTATCTTGGTCAATTTAGTATAAGTTAATTTCGGCCGTTAAATGATAAATGAGTGATCAAAGGATCAAATGGTGTCCAATTATGAGATAATTTTTTTTATAAATGATCTTGACTACTACTTTAATTATTTTTTATGGTGATGATTATAAAATTTAACTCGTGAGATGAAAAATAATCTAAAACTATACATCTCCTGATAACCATTCTAAAACTTCACTGGTTGTTATGCTCGTGCTTTTGCAATATCTACTGAATATGAATAGTTTATACGAAAATGATTTAAATTTTACTATCATCATCATATAAAATATTTAAAATTATAATAAAAATCATTTAACTAAAAATTATCTCATAATCGAACGTCGTTTAACCCTTTGATCGCTTGTTTCTAATTTAACAGTCGAAATCATTCCATACTAAATTGACCATGATAATGATATCCGATTGAAGTAAAACATTGATAGTATGCTAAAAACATCATCGAGATCATCGTTGTAGATTTTTGAATCCATCAGAGATCTTCATCTATTAGATCTTCGCATCGTCGTTCATGATCACCGAAATCAAATTTTTCTGATCAATGAAGCTAGGGCCATTGGATCGAGGCAACCTTTTGCGATGATAGTCTAATGATAATTATTAGATAATAAATGATGAAGATGGGCATTAAATTTTAAAATAATATAATATTTAGAGAAAAAAATTATTTTTCATCTATGGCAGCGATTTGAAAATCACCGTCGTAGGTTAGATTAAAAATTTTTAAATTTTTCCTTCCCTCCTGTGCGCACTCGATCTCTCTCGCTCTCTCTCTCCCCCTTCTCTTCATCATCGATGAGACTCCTTCCCCCCTGACCGACATCGCCCCTCCTTCCCCCGACCGGTGTTGCCCCTCATCGCCCCCTCCCTCGACTAGTGTCGCCCCTTCTCCCCCCGATTGGCATCGACCCTCCTTCCCCCCGACCAGCACGCCCCTCTTTCTCCTTCCTCTCCAACCCCTCCATCCTCGACCGTCCCATCCCTCCACCCCAACCCGACCCGCCCACCCCTCCATCCGATCCTCTCTCGGTCCCCAGTGAACCCCCCTCCGATGAACCCCCATCTGACCCTCCCTCGGCTCCCATGAAACCCCCCCTCCGGCGAACCCCCCTCCACCCTTGCTCAGCCCCCCACGAAACCGCACCCCCCGCCCCCTCATCTGACCCTCTCTCGGTCACTGGCGAACCCCCCTCCAGCGAACCCCCATCCGACCCTCTTTCGATCCCTGCAAAACCCCACCCCCCCACCACCATTCTAACCCTCCTTCGACCGAGTGCGAAGCCTCCTTCGGCCTTCTCGTCACTGTGCCCCCTGATCCCATCCTCAGCCACCCCTGCTCTTTCTCTCTTTCCTTTTTTTCTCTCTTCTCTATCTCACTATCTTATTTTTATTTCGTAGGTTACCTCTAGTGCCGTCGTCCTCCTCTAGCATCATCGTCGGCGACCCTTGGAGCTTTCGGTATGACCCACTCTCTATAGCCGTAGGTATATTTTTTTTTTAATTTTATAGTATTATTTATTAATCATGTATATTTAAAATAATTTATAAAATATTTATAATAAATATTATAAATATTTATTATAAATATTATAATTATCTATATGCCGTAGTTTTTGAGTCGTGTCGTGGTGGTAGCCTTGGGCCGTGCCATGTCGACGACTGTCGACTAGATCTATCAATGGATTGAATTTGGATTAAAATTTGGATATTCAGATTCGGACCTAATTTTAATTACTGATATCGAATCCGAACTTGAATACCTGATGGATCTGTACTTGAGAGAGGAAGGGAGGGATCCGGCCTCGCCGCCATCATTGAGAGGGAGGGGGTTCGATCTCACAGCTATCATTGGGAGGGAGGGGGTCTGGCCTCATCGATGAGGAAGATCAAGAGAGGAAGAGTGGAAAGATCGAGAGAGCGAGAGAGGGAGAGAGGGGGTCCAGCCTCGCTGGCATCACTAGGAGGGATGGGGTCCGACCTTGCCGACGAGGGAGATCGAGAGAGTGAGAGAGGAAGGGATGGGGTCCGACCTTGTCGACGAGGGAGATCAAGAGAGGGAGAGAGAAAGATTGAGAGATGGAAAAGCTGGAAGGGAGGGGTTCGGCCTCGCCGCCATCACCGATGAGAGAGATCGAGAGAGGGAGAGAGGGAGTGATCAAAGGGATGGCACATAGCCGAGCCAATTTAGATACGCAGTCGAGCCGGCTCGAGCCATGATCAAGCTGATTAGGGGAGGACCCTAGTCAGATGTCTCAGGCACGGAGCCGACTATCTCAAGCATGGAGCTAGCTCGGCTTTCGAGCGAATAGAATTTGATATGTCATGATGTTATATTGATTAATGTTCATTAACATTGTAGATCATGATGGCACCAAAATGCCATCTAGCTTTCATCCTTGCCCCTCGGTGGGTTACTCACAGTTTAGCATCCGAGGAGCAGTCAGAGCATACTCCTGAAAGGATTATGCCCTCAAGCCAATTTATTTTTGGGATGTTCTTGGTCTTCTAGACTCATGTAATGATATTTTTAATAAATAAAGGCAATTATTTCATCATATGCAGTGTCTTATTATTATGATGAACCCTATAAATTAGGGCTATGATTTTAGGATTATGATGAGATCATACTAGTGAGACCTAAAATCTTAAAATCCTAATTTAAATATTCCTAGTCGATGAGACATTGAGTTAGGGATCAATATTTTTCGATAAGACTAGCACATTCTTTGTATGCTCAATTAAGAGGGTGATTGATCTCACAATAATTTATGTATGATACTAATATAAGAATGTGGATGCTCATTAAAGAATGAGTTCACTGAATTGATCCGAATTGAGAGTATCTAATGGAGTCTTATTTACATGTCAATAGATGGTTCTCATAGTGGAATTTGTGCATGTAATACTTTGACTTGAAACTATCATAGAATCTTATATATATAAGTCCATATTTTGGTGGGCACCTGGTGGAACACGTGGGTACCTGGTGGAACCCCTAACAGACTACTACCAACAATCAGGGTTAATTTAGGGTTTAGCGATAAGAGGTATGTTCTAATACTTTCTTTTATATTACAATTGCATGTTATATGATTTAATTGATAATAAGGTGGTCCTAGGGTTTTGGGTTTGGTTTGTTTTGATTTCATATTTTGCTTTGAAATTCATGTTTTCATCATGTACACCAAACCTATCAATGGTATCAGAGCAAGCCTTATTAGATTAAATCATATAATGCTTTGCTTATAGTATAATGGCATAAATGAAAAATATGATATAATATTTTAGCATGTTTTTATTTATATGATGAGATCATATTCTTTTACTTATCATAATGAGATTATGTTGTATATATTATTCTATAAAGGTTGCCCTGATATAGTGGAAAGAATTCACTATATAATGATGGTTGTCCTAGAATAATTATACATGTTAATAGATATATATATTTTATTGATGCTATTAGATATTTAGTTTGATTTAAATCAATATGTATATCGAGACCTTTTAAATCCCTCTATAAAATTATATCTAGTTGTAGTGTAATTAATCTATAGCTGAATCAATTAGGATGTCTAATTGATCAATCGGTGTCTAGGAAAAATGGTTCATGATTGGTAAAGAAAACATGGTTTTTAATTGATTCCATTGTCTAACCTGGCCAATTTATTGGTATCTAAGGAAAGCAACGGAGGGACTCCCATTTTTCTCCCATTTACTTGGTCGATTTGATTAATTTAATTCCAGATTCAAATGCTTAGTATTATATTCACTGCATTAAGGCCTTCCTTCATACTAGTTTCTTATTATGTCCTGAACCATATTAGTTCTGTTGTGTAAACACAAGATCTATTATAGGAAATGATGTAATATTAATCTAGTGCATTGAGATGCTTACAGTATTTTGAATATATTACTTTGTTGTGTAACCACAAAAGTAGTTATATTTCATTATGATTGTATAAAAATGAAGGGTTCTACTTAAACTAAAATATTAAAGTTTGTTGTGTTAACACAAGGCTATTAATGTTTTAGAGGCAAAAGTTAAATGAGAGTTGCATTAAATGAAATTGGAAAGAATTTCCTACTTATGAACTTATAACAAGTTTGTTGTGCAACCACAAGACTTTTTATAAGGAATTAAGATCTTATTCTCACTAAGAAAATCTATGAGAGGGTTATGTTTTTTAGCGGGAGACATAATTAAATTAAAATTCTAATTTAATTATGTTTGTCATCATGAGTTGTTTGCTTATATATTGTTCTTTATTATGTAGATAAATGGCTTCTTCACCTTCATTGCATTCAATTTTGGATTCAAATAAATTGACTGATCAAAATTATGTTGACTGGTTGAGAAACCTTAAAATAGTACTCAGTCAAGAAAAACTCTTCTATATTCTTGATGCCCCTGATCCTAAGCCATTAGGAAATGATGCCACAGATGAAGATAAGTCCGCATACCAGATGTGGCAAAATGATTCTCTTATTGTCAAATGCATTATACTTGCCTCTATGAATAATGAATTACAGAAGCAGCATGATGGCATGGACACTCAATCCATATTGCTCAATCTAAAAGAGCTTTATGGAGAGCATAGTAGGACTGCTAGATATGAGATATTAAAGCAGTTATTTCATACAAGAATGATAGAAGAAACATCCGTACAAAATCATGTTTTGATGGTAATTGATCTAATCACTCGATTAAGTCAATTAGATTTTATTATGGATGGAGAGTTAAGTCAAGATTTGATCCTGCAATCACTCCCAGAATTATTTTCTCAGTTTGTCGTGAGCTATCACATGAACAAACTAAATTCTTCATTGTCTGAGCTGTTAAATATTCTCAAGACAAGACAGCAGAAAGCCATATCAAGAAAGATAAGGCTCCTCTTCTTCTTGTGGATGGGATCTCTAAGAAGAAGGCATACAGAAAGGGTTCAAAAAGAAGATTGAATCCTAAAAGTGGTATAAATAAGAAGAAAAAAAGAAAGAAGGTCTCCGGACAGATGACCTATTTTCACGGCGGTAAAGTAGGTCATTGGAAGAGAAATTGCAAGACTTATCTTGCAGCCGTGAAGTCTGGTGCAAATAATGCACCAAAAGATATGTATGAGATACATGCTATATTATCATTAAATTCTTCCATTTCAAATTTTTGGGTATTAGATATCGGCTGTGGTTTTCATATCTGCAAATCTTTGCAGGGGCTGCAGAAAATTAAGAGTTTGAAGAAAGGTAACTTCAAACTCTATGGCGCTGGAGGAGATTCTATCCAGGTAGAAGTTGTAGAGACAAAAATATTGAAGTTATTTTATGAAAAGATCTTAGAGCTTACAAATTGTTATTATATGCCTAAGATCATTAGAAATATTATATCTATACCCTTGTTATTAAAACAAGGTTATAGTCTTAATGTAACGAGCGAAGGTTGCTCGATCAAATATTCTAATGAAAATATTTATTTTGGCATATTTAGCAATGGTTTGTTAACTCTATGTTTGGATGACAATATATTTCATATTGATGAAAATAGAAAATGTAAGAGAGATGACATAAATAATACTTTACTTTGGCATTGTCGATTAGGTCATATTAGTGAGGCTAGGATTAACAAGTTATACAAAGAAAAGTTCTTTGATTCTTTTGATTATGAATCATTAGGAACTTGTGAATCATGCCTCATGGGTAAAATGACCAAGATTCCATTTAGTGGACATGGAGAAAGGACAAAAGAGTTATTAGGACTTGTACATACAGATGTATGTGGTCCTATGACAACTCAAGCCAGAGGAGGATACTCTTATTTTATAACGTTCACTAATGATTTATCTAGGTTTGGATATGTGTATCTTATGAAATACAAATCAGAAGCCTTTGATAAATTTAAAGAGTATTAAAGTATGGTCGAAAAATAAACTAGATAATGTATAAAAATTCTTCGATCTGATCAAAGAGGAGAATACTTATCTAGTGAGTTTCTAGACTATCTTAAATTTAAAGAATTCTCTCTGAATGGACACCTCCTTATACACCGCAATTAAATGGTGTAGCCGAAAGAAAAAACTGTACCTTATTAGATATGGTACGGTCCATGATGTGCTTCACTGAATTACCTATTTCTTCTGGGGTCATGCTCTGAAGACTGCAATTTACATCTTGAATAGAGTACCTTCTAAGTCTGTATCTAGTACTCCATATGACATATGGAGAAATAAGAAACCAAATCTTAAGTATCTTAAGATATGGGGTTGTCCAGCATATGTCAAAAAAAATTTTGGACATAAACTTAATGCTAGATCAGACAGATGTCTATTTATAGGATATCCTAGAAATAGTATAGGATATTTATTCTACCATCCTACTGAACAAAAGGTGTTTGTAAGTAGGCATGCCATTTTCATGGAAAAAGAATTTATCCTAGAAAAGGGCAGTGGCAGAAATATTGAACTTAGTGAAGTTCAAGAAAATTCAAATAGATATTTCTCAACCATATAATCACATAAAAGAACCAGAACACAATAACTCCTATCTATAGGTCTAAAAGAAGTAAGAAATTCACCTGTTAGGTATGGGTTCATTATTGAGAACAATGAAGCCCAAGTCATTGAGAATGACGAACCTCTGACCTATACGGAAGCAGTCAAAAGTAAGGACTCTTACAAATGGCTGGCTGCCATGCAATCCGAAATAGAATCCATGCATACCAACAAAGTATGGACTTTGGTCGATGCACCAAAGGATATAAATCCTATTGGATGCAAATGGATTTTTAAGAAAAAGATTGGAGCTAATGGTCAAATTGAAACCTATAAGGCCAGATTGGTGGCTAAGGGTTTTAGGCAAAAACAAGGGATTGATTATGATGAAACATTTTCACCTATGGCCATGCTCAAATCTATTCGGATTATGCTTGCTATAGCAGCATACCACGACTATGAAATATGGCAAATGGATGTAAAGACTGCCTTCCTTAATGGTTTTCTTGAGGAGAAAGTCTATATGTCACAGCCAGAAGGATTTGAGTCAAATGAGAGACCAAATTAGGTATGCAAACTTAAGAGATCCATTTATGGATTAAAGCAAGCATCAAGGAGTTGGAACATTCGTTTTGATGAAATTATAAAAGAGTTTGGTTTTATCAAGAATGTGGATGAACCATGTGTGTACAAGAAAACTAGTGGAAGAACAATAGTATTCTTGGTTCTGTATGTAGATGACATACTCTTCATTGGGAATGATATCCCAATGTTACAATCAGTCAAATTATGGCCATCAAATAAGTTTTTCATGAAAGATTTGGGAGAAGCATCCTATATACTAGGAATAAAGATCTATAGAGATAGATCTAAGAGGATGCTAGGCTTGTCCCAATCAAGGTACATTGACTTAATACTAAAAAGATTCAGTATGGATGGGAGTAAAAGAGGTTATTTACCCATAAGTCAAGGCATACATCTCTCTAAAAAGATGTCTCCAAAGACACTTGAAGAGAGAAATAGAATGTGTTCTATTTCTTATGCTTCGGCTGTTGGATCAATAATGTATGCCATGTTATGTACAAGGCCTCATGTTGCTTATGCTTTAGGCATTGCAAGTAGATTTTAAGCTGATCCAGGAGAGGATCATTGGAAAGCTGTGAAAAATATTCTTAAGTGCTTAAGAAGGACTAAAGATATTTTTCTTGTATATGGTGGTTCTGATCTTAAACTAGAAGTATATTCTGATTCCAGTTTTCAATCAAACCCAGATGATAGCAAATCCATTTTAGGGTATGTCTTTACTCTGAATGGTGGAGCACTGAGTTGGAAGAGTACTAAGCAACCAACTGTAGCTGACTCAACCATTGAAGCAGAGTATATAGCTGTAAGTGAAGCCGCCAAGGAAGCTGTCTGGATGAAAAAGTTCATCACTGAATTGAAAATTATTCCTGAAATTAAGAAACCAGTACCACTTTACTGTGATAATACTGGAGCTATAGCTCAAGCAAAGGAACCAAGGTCTCATCATAAATTCAAACACATTCTGAGATGCTTCCATCTCTCATTCGAGAAATTATTGAAAGACAAGATGTAGCCATAGAATGAGTAGATACAAAGAACAACATAGCAGATCCATTCACTAAGGCTTTACCACTGCAACTGTTTGATCGCCACCTTGATTGTATGGGATTAAAATATAAAAGCGATTGGCTTTAGTGCAAGTGGGAGATTGAAAGGATTATGGCCTCAAGCTAATTTATTTTTGGGATGTTCTTTGTCTTTCAGACTCATGTAATAACATTTTTAATAAATAAAGGATAATTATTTCATCATATACAGTGTCTTATTATTATGATGAACTCTATAAATTAGGGCTATGATTTTAGGATTATGATGAGATCATAGTAGTGAGACCTAAAATCTTAAAACCCTAATTTAAATATTCCTAATCGATAAGACATTGAGTTAGGGATCAATATTTTTCGGTAAGACTAGCACATTCTTTGTATGCTCAATTAAGAGGATGATTGATCTCACAATAACTTGTGTATGATACTAATACAAGAATGTGGGTGCTCATTAGAGAATGAGTTCACTGAATTGATCCGAATTGAGAATATCTAATGGAGTCTTATCTACATGCCAATAGATGGTTCTCATAGTGGAATTTGTGCATGTAATACTTTGACTTGAAACTATCATAGAATCTTATATATATAAATCCATATTTTGGTTCACACTCATTCATGACTCAATTATGTACGGGATGTTCTGGATATGGTAGGTTATATATATGAAGATTGTGAGTAGGTTAACATGGAATCGATCTTTTCTGGTAAGAGGAAATAGCATCCTACCTGCTTCAAACAAATAATGATTCAAGAAGACTTTGATCAAAGCATGATTAGAAATGGTTTCTAATGTTTCATTAAATGAATCATTATCATAAGATAGAAAGAAAAATGAATATGATATTGGGGTTGACATATTTCCTACCCAAAGTCATATTCAGATGCAGGAAGATCGAAGGATCTAGTTGCATGGTAAATTTCACTGAAGGGTATGTTTGGTATTTCCATTAAAATTTTACATCTTCTGGGTAGTCATGATACGTTGCTAGATGTCAACCATGTCTTGTGAGTTCGATCAAGTTAAAATCTTAATTTGATCATTAAATTAGAAAGTGTTCTAATTTAAGTCAAATTGGGTTGGCTAGTTTTGACCTAAATCGGTTTGGTTGAGCTCTAACTAGATTAGGTCAAATCACACCCAAACTCACTGTTGGTTAGATGTGGAACCCAATGGGTCACACACAAAGAGAATTGATTAAGGGTCTAATTAGATTAGACCATGTTTGCAAGATGAATATGCTAGCATATATAGCAAACCCTAGCACCAGGTTTCGAATTGGATTCGAATCAGCTTCCGATTTAGGCTAATTTAGATATGATTTGAGCCAAATAGGATTTGATCTTGAGTTGGATTAATCTAAATTGATTGGGCTTTAGATTGGGCACCTTATAGCTGCATCCCACATGCCAAAGAGTCTCTCTCTTGCGCATGGGAAGTATTTCATGTGCAAAGGATACTTTGGCGCATGGAATAAGATAATGCCTACCTTCTTTGACTTTTTCCATATATTATGTCATGTAATTTTTTTTAATTGGCGTGGACATCAGATATGGGATGCAGAGGAGTCCTTCTGTAGATAAAAGATTTCATTTTCTTTTAAATTTTTTCGTCCATGTTATTTTATCGCCCAAGATACCTTGCCGCCTACTCCTCCTTGACGTCTCTTGGACCAAGTCAAAAGCTCTTGGGACTTTGACTGTTCAAAGTTTTCTTTCACGCCTTCTTACTGAATGGGCATCCCTTTTTAGAGCCATTAGATTGCTTTGTTTCATGATCTAATGGATGAAAAGGGTGGCACCAAGGATGAAACATTGTGACTCTTCATAAAAAAATACGTAGAATTAGTCCAAAGAGTCTTTCTGCTTTAAGGCACCTCTTGGACTAAGTCTATATCTCATTTTTTTTGATAAGGCATGAGATTGGCTGATGGGGTGTGAGAAATGGATAAGGAAAGGGTGTGAGTTTTTTGTTGGCATCCTTACGTACTTTATAAATAAGGGTGTGCATCAAGAGTCCGAGGAGGGGAACATTATCTTTACTTTTTTACAAGAGTTTTTTTTTATCCAATTTTTTTTGGAACATTATCTTTACTTTCTTACAAGAGTTTTTTTTTATCCAATTTTTTTTCTTCCTTTTTTTTGTGTAGACCTTGTCTTTATAAGGACAAGAAGTCATCTTAAGACTAAGAGATTAGGAAGGAAAATTAAGAAGACAAAAGAAAAAGAAAGATAGATAAGGAAAGGTAAGGAAGGTGATATAAAGGCTTAAGATGGTCTTTCCCATTTAATTGAAGTTCTTATTACAAGAATTTTAATTATATAAATCAGAGGTGCTGGTGTCTTGATCAAGTCTCTATGTGGATCAACATTGGAGGGTGAACACGTGGGCACCTGGTGGAACCCCTAACACACTACTAACGACAATCAGGGTTAATTTAGGGTTTAGCGATAAGAGGTATGTTCTAATACTTTCTTTTATATTACAATTGCATGTTATATGATTTAATTGCTAATAAGGTGGTCCTAGGGTTTTGGGTTTGGTTTGTTTTGATTTCATATTTTGCTTTGAAATCCATGCTTCCGTCATGTACACCAAACCTATCAACTCCGTCCACCACGACATCGACTACTCAAGGACCTTCACCGTCGGCATCTACTCCACCGACATCTGATCGAGCTTCTACCATCGTAGGCATCTAAGTGTATGTTTTTATTATATTAGCACAACTTTATTTTTTATATAGTATTTGTACACTTATATATTTGCATAATGTATTTGCATTATAGGTGCATCATCCAGCCAGATATTTTACAGTCCCACACGTATGGCACACATATAGAACTGCTAGCATCAGGTGATGGTGCAGTATAATGCGGAGGGAAGGTCGATAGGGAAGACCGCATGGGAGATACATTCTTTTCTTGGAGTGCTTGTGAGGCAGTCGGACATCATTCCCATAGAGTCCAAAGACTGGCGTTTGATGGATGCTGCCGTCAGAGATTGGGTATGGGAGAAGATATGGGTAAGTACGTGCATATTAGTTATATTTATGTATTTTATATGTTTACACTATATATGTTTGATTAGAATAATTTTATAACTAATTTTTGATAAATTTGTGCAAAGGAGGTATGACTTCTCCGATCACGAGAGGACTCGAGATGCCCGACTGAAGAAGATTGGAGAGTTGTACAAGGATTATAAGATCAAGCTCCATAGAGGATGGCTCGAGCATCGACGAGACACTCTGAAGGAGCTTATTTCCTGGATACAGGACTGTCCTTCGAGTCAGTGGGAGAGGATGGTTAGATACTGGAGGAGCTAGGAGTTCGAGATAAAATTTTTAACTTTTAAATTTTTTAATACGATTAAAGTTTTATTTAAATATTTTTTAAATATTTATTATTTATTTGAATACTTGTTGGATTACCTTCCATCAGAATTGGGAGAACCATGCAGCTCAGGAGTATACGCACACTCTAGGCTGTAAGTCTATGGCCAGTTGTGTGCATAGAAAGATAATTGATTCTAAATCTTACTAGATAAATTAAATTCATATTTTTTATCATCTTTTTGATAAATTTATTCTTTATTATAGCTGATGAGAGATGGAGTGATGCCCAGCCATAGCGAGATCTTCCGATCCAGCCATACGGATAAGATGGGCAGGTCGATGAATGCTGCGATCGAGCGTATTTTTATAAGTATTAAATATATTAGTATATATGATTAGTATTATAGCATTTCTTATAAAATTTTATTTTAATTTATAATTACAGGATCAGTTAGATGCGCTTGCGAGCGAGGGCTCGGATACCTCTAGACCCCATGACCATCTATCTCAAGTCTTGGCGCCTGAGCACTCTAGGAGGATCCGATGCAGGCTCGAATACATGCTGATGAGCTACTAGCCCGAGGTGAGCATCTCCTCACAGACTTTCGGTGTCGTCAGTCTGAAGGAGATTAAGGAGGCATTGGCATGGGTAGATCATGCTGCGACGCGGGCAAATCGGGCTGAGGAGCGTGCATCTCATTTGGAGGGCATCGTGAGAGACATGATGTCGATGCTTAGTGCATATTTTAAAGTCATGGGCTTTGAGGATATGTTGGCCGACATTCCAGCTTCAGCTTTGGCTCTGACTCTAGCTCCGGCTCCAACTTCGGCTCCCGATGACGATGATGATGATGATGATGTAGATTTAGGAGACTTTTGATGTATTTTATTTTTTTTAAAATATTATAATAAATTTTTTTATTTGATAATAAAATTTTAGCATTTCAAAATATTTTTTTATATTTATTATATTTTTTATATTATATATTTATATTTACTAGATAAAATATATAAAAAATAAAAATTTTATTTTTTTAATTATTCAAGATCTACGACAGTAATTTTATAACCGCTGTCATATCCGTGCCAACTGCTATCATAAGTTCCTAATGCAAGTGGTGCCAACTGCTGCATTAGATTTATGGCAGCGATTAAGAAATCGCTGCTATAGATTAACTATGGCAACGATTATGTAACTGCTGCTATAGATAACCTATGGCAGTGGTTACATAACTACTGCTATAGGTCGATCTATTGCAGCAGTTTATAAACCACTACTATAGGCTATCTATGGCAGGAGTTCTAACAATCGCTGCAATAATCATTGTCATAGAGCTACGGTGATGGTTGTAGTAGCAGCGGTTAGAAAATTACTATCATAGCCTATGACAGCAAATTTTTGGGCTATGACAGTGGTTACAAATCGCTGTCATTGCCCTTTTTTGTAGTAGTGTTAAATCCATTGGGTGTAAGTGGATCTTCAAAAAAAAAAGATGCAGATGGGAAGGTGGAGACCTATAAAGCCTATCTAGTTATCAAGGGATATTGTCAATGTTATGGTATTGACTATGATGAGATATTCTTTCCTATGGTAATGCTCAAATCTATTTAGATTATACTTACGATAGCTGTCCAACTAGACTACAAGATTTGACAGATGGATGTGAAGATAGCTTTCTTGAATAGAGAGCTGACTGAAGAGATATATATTGTAGGATTTGGTATGGTGCTCCTAAGTCTTGGAAGGCCACAGGAGGAGCCAGGGTGTTGGCTCTGGAAGACTTGGATGGGTGTGAGTCCTAGGTGCTAGGATAGGAGTTGTCCTAAATGAAGGTAGCATGTAGCCTTGCATGGACTCGAGGTTCAGGTGTGAGGATCTTGAGGAGCTTGGTAGATGCTCTGAAGACCTAGAACAAAAGGTGGAGCAAGAAACCAATGCTAGGAGAAGAATCAACCAAGATAAGAGGCTGACACATAGACGAGCTGGCTTGGATACACGGTCGAGCTAGCTCGGGCTGAGATCGAGCTAGTTCGGGTTGCAGTTGAGCCGACTGTCCCAGGCAGACAGAAGATAAGGTTCGGACGAGATGCAGCCGAGCCAGCTCGGCTCCAGATAGAGTCGGCTCAATGATGGCAAATAGAATTGGATGGAATTTTCTGTTTGGATGTAGGATAGGCTTTTCTCCTAGGGTCTTAAGGCCTAGACCAATAAGATCTTAAGGAGGCTAACTCATGTATGGGTCAGAATTAGATCCAGGGGATGAGAGCATGTGAGACATATGTACATGGGCTTGGAGAGTGCTTTCACGTATTGAGTTAGCCTAGAAAATATTTTCAGTTGGGGTTTGGGTTTATTAGGATTCATGTTGTATAGCAAAAATCCTAGGGTATATAAATTTAGGTATTGTATCTTTACAATAAAATGAAATACAATTGAGCTTTTCTTTCTAAAAACTTTCTACTCTTCTCTCTCTAGTTCCAGCTTTAAGTCCTAGGTGCCGACCATCTACTTTGTTCTTCTTCTCTCCAATAATTGATATCAGAGAGGTACTAGGATCCAACAAGTAGTATCAAAGTCAAGTTAAGCATGGAGAAGGAAGAAGATCAGATTTTAGGAAAAATCAGTAGTGAGGTTTAGATCTAAAGACTTTCTCTAGGCTTCATGAGGAGGAAAGAGATCACAAAACTGTTGTCCATCATACCTAGTCAAAGTATTTTTTTAGATCCAACTATTTGCTATTTTTGATTCATACGATCATGGAGAACAACGGGTTGAAGGTAGGATTTGAGAAGTTTGATGGAAAGAAAAGTTTCACGATGTGAAAGATTAGGATGGAGAATCCGCTGGTTCATATGGGACTGGATTCGATCTTGAAAGATAGGCTGAAGGAGATGATAGATAAGGTGTGTGTGTCCTTAGAGAAAAGGATATGTGCTACGATTAGTGCTTGTCTGGTAGATGAGGTGCTATGGTATGTTGGAGGAGAATGAAGAAAAATCCTGATTTTCTAGACCAGGTTCATTCAGATCTGATCGGATCAAGAGATATATTTCAAAATTTTTTCTTTTTAATCCTAATCAGATATAGGATGTTTTAGATCTGATCCTTATTATTCTACTAATAAAAATAAAATCTAAATAAATTAAATTAAATTTAATTTATCTTGATGTAGGGTAATCCTATTACCCGTTGATGATCCTGTAAGCAGCAGAAGATTTTGGATCTAGCCACGCAAGTGCCTAGCCTCTATCGGTATCCACTTGGGTTGGATCTGGAGATCCTCTTCTTCTCTATCACGTCTCCAAAAATTAGATCTGGATCTGATCTGGAGGATCTTCAAAATGCCTTTTGAAGATCAGTAGTTGTCCTTTGCAGCAGCGCAGCCTTCTAGCTTTTAGTCGCCTTTCTCTCATCTGGATTGCACCAACCAAGAATCCAAAATACTTTTGGATATGGAGAGGAGAGGGAGAAGATGCTTTGGCATGGAGGAGGAGAGGAGAGGCAGCCTTGGGGCGTGGAAATCTCAATTTTTACTTTGAGTTGGGCGCAGGGTCTTATTTATAGACTAAGCGTGATCCAACTCCTCTTCTTCCCAACCAATCACAACCCTTTGTGAAATCATATCCAAATCTGATTGGTGGAAATAGAGACCCTTGGATTCCTCCTTAGATGGCGCCTAAGACCAGTCAAACTTGGTTCTTAGGAGAATTCTAATCGGAATCCAAAAAGGAGATGGAGTCCCTGTCCAACAGGGACTCCTAGGCGCCTCCAGCTTGGGCTCACGCCAAGGGTGGCGTGCGCCCTCCTCCTTGCTAGGTTCTGGTAGGGGGATAGGCCCCCACCAGCTCTCCAATAGGTGCATGACACATGGACAGAAGTCAAAGTATCAATGGTCAATGTTTGACCAGTCAAAGGTCAACTTTTGATCAAAGTCAAAGGACGAGAAATGGCAGGCGACCAAAAATGGTAGGTATTGTCTTACAAAATAAGACAATCTTTTTCTGATCCAAACAGGCTCCAGTCAGACCAAGTGAAGGCCTCTAAATAAGCACAAACTCCTTTGGCTCAGTCAGGACAACTATTTATGATAATAAAAGAAGAACATTAGGTTCAATCGAGTGCTAGCACGATTTTTTTGAACCTAATTGAATCTCATTCAGATCAATTGAACTGGATTAGTTCAATTGATGATCATCAGATTCATCCCTTGTTTGTGTAATCCAGTTAGGTTTAGTTCTGTATGGTAATAGAATATATCATGATCTCTATCATCGACATCATCGAAACTCCTTTCGATGGATCAAAACTCTTCTAATTCGAACAGCTAGAATGATCGATCATCTAAATCATTCTAATTGCTTACAAAATCCACCAGTGACACCTAGCAGTATATAGTGGCAACCCATCAGAGTTAAATGCAAACCTCTTGGTGCAGCTATCTGTGTGATTAAGTTCTTCTATCTTGAGCCCTGATCAGATTAGGGTTAAGGTGAACTCGTCAAACCCTAGTCTCTGTCATATGATGTAATCATTTGATTCAAGTCCGATGTGAAAACCTAAATAGAAACTCTTTCTATTATTTCACTCTGCCATGGCCATGGACTTCTAGACTTGATTCTCATGATCATCATAGGGCTGCTCCTCTACCACCAAGGTAGATAGATTTCATCTTGATGCTATCCAGTTCCTACAATGAACATGCTACAGCCAACATACACCTCAGGGTTCCATATGGCTAGGAGACCGAGTTATGGTGTAGTCAAACTATAACACCCTCAAGGTGAACTGTCAATGCATCTCAGGTCAAAGAATCAGACACACCACTGCAGCATCGAGTCAGTCATTGACGAGAAGGTAGACTTCCTAATGACTACTCAAGGTGGTCACGCTCAGTGCCCTCGTTCTCTAACGAGTATCTATACTCTCGCTCCGGTATCTTCACACCATAGACTCAAGACTCATCTACTAAAGAGAAGCGATTGTACACCAACCTTTCAGATCAATCACTATCCTCGTGATGATCCTATGATCGAGAGCATTTTATGAGTTAATAATGATTATTCATGTCTTAAATTTTCAACTCTTAAAAGTATGAATTATCATTACCATTAACTCAAAGGATGTATCACAGACACTAAATACACATATGTGATAGAAAATAATCCATTTTATTGATTTTAGTTAAAATTATAATTTTACCCCTAGAAGTGTATTACAAGTGTCAGCCAATTCTGGCTTCTAGGGCACATATATCTAACAATCTCTCACTTATCCTAAAGCCAATTGGCTACAAGTCTAAGTCCCATCTTCTCAAGGTGGGCTTCGATCTTCTACTGGCCCAATGGCTTTGTAAGCGGATCTGCCATATTATCTGTGGAGTCAACTCTCTTGACCTTAACGTAACCCTTCTCGAGGTAATCGCGGATCAGGTGGTATCGTCGCTCAATGTGCTTGGATTTTTGGTGAGACCTCGACTCCTTAGCAAGGGCTATGGCGCCATTATTGTCGCAGTATAGAGGAATGGCATCTGATGCCATTACTTCAATTTCTGCAGCAAACTTCTTATACCAGAATGCTTCCTTCGCAGCCTCTGATGCAGCGATATATTCTGCTTCATTGGTGAATATACTATCACAGTTTGCTTGAAACTCTTTCAGCTGACAGCACCACTATTGCACACAAACAGACTCCTAGATATCGACTTTTGATCATCTACATCGAACATGAAATTCGAGTCTGTGCATCCCTGAACTTGGAGTTCTCCATTACCAAAGACCAACATCATATCCTTAGTTCTTCTCAAGTACTTAAGGATACATTTCACAGAAGTCCAGTGTTCTTCACCTAGATTTGACTAATATCTGCTTGTGACACTCACAGCATGGGCTATATCAGGTTGTGTACATAGCATGGCATACATGAGGCTCCCTATTGCAGAAACATAAGGAATCTTGCTCATGCATTCTATTTCCTCAGGTGTGTTGGGGCACATCTTCTTAGAAAGATGATTACCATGTCTGAAGGGTATTAATCCCCTCTTAGAGTTTTCCATACTAAACCTCTTTAGTACTTCCTCTATGTACATCTTCTATGAAAGTCCTAGCATCCTATTCGGTCTATCCCTATAGACCTTAATTCCTAGAATAAAGGATGCTTCACCTAGGTCCTTCATGGAGAATTTCTTGGACAACCATAATTTGACTACTATCATCATGGGAATATCATTCCCAATAAGGAGGATGTCATCCACATACAATACGAGGAAGACAATAGCGCACCCACTAACCTTTTTGAAGACACACGGTTCCTCTTCATTTTTGATGAAACCAAATATTTTGATCACATCATTGAAACGAGTGTTTTAGCTTTGAGATGCTTGCTTAAGTCCATATATGGACCTTTGCAGCTTGCAAACCTTATGACCAGTATCACTAGATGTGAAACCTAGCGGCTGTTCCATATAGATATCTTTCTTAAGATATCCATTCAAGAATGTAATTTTCACATCCATTTGCCATATTTCATAATTGAAATAGGCTGCAATGGCAAGCAATGTGCGGATGGATTTTAGCATAGCCACTGAGGGAAAAGGTATCCTGATAGTCAATGCCTTCATGTTGACTATAATCTTTTGCCACTAGTCTAGCCTTGAATGTCTCCACATTCCCATCTGCACCAATCTTTCTCTTGAAGATCCATTTACACCCAATAGGTACTTACCTTCTGATGGATCTACCAAGGTCTAGACTTGGTTTGAGTGCATCGAGTCAATTTCTGACTGCATTACCTCTAGCCATTTCTCGGAGTCGATATCTGATATCGCCTCATTGTAGGTTTTGGGATCATTACCATGAGCACCATTACCTATGAGGAATATTTTCTCTACTTTCTCTAAAATAATACCTAAGTATCTTTTAAGAGGATGGAAAACTCTTTCCGATCTACGAGGTGGAGGAGGTAGTGTTCTTATTGGCTCAACCTGATTTTGGTTCAATTGGTCCTTAGCTCGTTTTACTTGTGAGGCTTTCTCATCAAGCTTAATCTGCTTCCAATGCGCTATCTTGAATAAACTATTTTAAGAAAGATGGCATGTCGACTCACAATCACATTGTGTCTTCTGATATATAAAATAGTATCTAATGATTTTGGATATCCTATGAATGAGCTCTGAAGGACTAAACTCTAACTTGTTCATTGTTGTCTTTTTGACATGAGCTGGACAACCCCAAATTCTGAGATGACTCAAACTTGATTTCTTACTGTGCCATATCTCATCCGGTGTGGTAGAATGGTCTTAGAGGAACTTATTCAGTAGATAAATTGAAGTTAACAATGAATATCCCCAAGAAAATCAAGGAGGTCTGTGAAGCATCATGGATCGGACCATATCCAATAGATCGATTTCTCCATTCTAAACCCCATTGAGTTGAGGTGTTCCTGGTGGAGTCATTGAGAGACTATGCCATTTATCCTTGAGATAGTCTAGGATTTTTCGCTAAAGGATTCACCTCCTTGATGATCGAGACTTAATGATTTTCAGTTTATTTTTCTACTTCATGTCTGAATTCTTTGAACTTTTCAAAAGCTTCAGATTTGTCTCATAAATCACATACCCATACCTAGACAGATCATCGGTAAAGTATGAAGTAGACAAAATTGCCTCTAACATCAATGGGCCAACACATCAGTATGTACTAGGGCAAGGAGATCTTGTGGCCCTTCCCCATGTCCTATAAAATGGAGTTTGGTCATTTGCCTTGAAGACAAGATTCACAAGTTGGATATGACTCGAAGTCAATGGACTCAATGCCCATTTTTCTCTAATTTGTTGATCCTATCTTTGCTATATGACTAATCTTAGGCCATAGATATCTATTGTTTGGACTATCCCTAGGTCGTTTGGCATTCACTTTTTGCTCGATAGTTAGAATAGGTACATCAATATGTAGCCGATGAAGATCATTAATAAGAAAACCATTTGCAATTTTATTTCTTTCATAAAGAATGTTACAATGGTCCTTAAAGAAGGTAATCACATATCCTTCTAGTGCTAAGCATAAAACAAAAATCAAATTCCTGCTAGCTGCAGGCACATAATTACAGTCTTTCAAAACTAAGTCTAAACTAGATGGTAATCGAAGAGGGTATGTCCCACCGCTACTGTAGCAACTTTTGCTCCATTACTGACACGTAGGATCATGTCTCCATCCCTCAGCCTCCTGCTATCCTCAAGACCCTGCATGAAAGTGCACAGATGAGCACTAGAACCAAAGTTAAGAACCCAACTGGATGCAGAAGAAATCGTAAGGTTAGACTCAATAACGAGCATACCTCAAGAAGGACCTTCCTTCTTGTTCTTCAGGGTGGCCAGGTAAGTAGGGTAGTTTTGCTTCCAGTGGCTATCGTTGTTGCAATGGAAACACTTTTCTTTGGCAGCGGCTTTCATCTTCGGTTCTGCCTTCTTCTTCTTTGCTCCTTCCACTTTCTACTTTTTCACAGACTTTTTTTCTTTTCTAAACTTTTTTTGGAAGAAGTCC